>VKOC01018355.1:0-73868 GCA_009364415.1 Spea multiplicata
CCCTAGTATGTAGTAGGTTACATGGGTAAGCTGATTGTTATCTAAAAAAAAACCCAATGTTTTTATGTTTTTAGAGAAACATTGTATGGAAAAAAATAATTGCTACAAATGAGGTCACAGTTTATGTAATTTGCGCAGTTTTTTTTCCGGGGACTGTCAGTAATTTCACCCAATTTGTGTTTAAATACAATGCACCGTGCTGTTTGTGTTACTACAACCTTAATAACAGTTATTAAACTATTATCTTTAAAGTGAAATTGTCTTTTTTTGTTCTGTTATGACTTCTACATCGATTTGCATTTCCTATATTGTTATCTACAATTGGCCTATGGTTCATGTAAACGTTCATCAAACCGAATATATTTAATGTGGATTTCCTCGTAACCCAAGTGAATACACTTAAAAGAAATATATATATATCCATGAATAGGCTGAATATTAACCCCTTAATGACAAAATGCATTGTTTTTAATGGGTTTAGGGACCGCCAATTGTCCTTAAGGGGTTAATTCTGTCTTCTTGTCAATGTTACCAATCATTAAAGCATAATAATGCATGGGTGGAATTCTCCAGTTCCAATATCCACACCACTGAATTATACATCCCGATGTCTGCTGTCCTTACTGTAGAAAAAGAAAAATTTGGCCGGTTTCCTGGCCCTGCTAAAATCCACAAACCACGAGGCTTCTCTTAATATTCATTAGGATATTCGGATATTTATTAAGATTCAGCAAACCATCATTTTTTTTTGCAAATATAATTTATATGAACTACAATAAAAGTAGCATCTGGAGCTTTTCTGGGTTGACTTTGTGGTCAAGTAATACAGCTCGCCCCCAGCAAATATAAAATAAATCAAGCTAACCAAATCTGTAATAGTGATAATAAATAAATTGTATTCTCCGAGGCAATGTACTAATACCCCTGAGTAAATATGAGATTTTAAACAAAAGGCGCCCTGTGAACATTCCCTCTCTGACTTTAAACCAAAGATAATGTATTTAAATAGTTTATAATTTATGATACGTTTATCTACTTTAAAAAATAATAATAAATATTACTTGAATGTGTTTGTTTTAGTCTTCTCACTAACAATATCTTGATTTTTTAAGGGCATTTTAGTCTCCATTTTTTTTTTCATTTTTAGTACAAAAATTAGACTTTTTTTTTTAACCCCTTAATGACAACGCCTGTACATGTTCGGGCTCAGAATGCATTGTTTTCAATGGGTTTAGGGACCGCCCATTGTCCTTAAGGGGTTAACAGAGGCAGGCAGTGGGAGGAGCAAATAAACAGTGTATGATTTTTACATGGTAATGGAGCTGGGGTGACCCTTTAATATCCCCACATTTTATTTCACTTTATGGAAAAAAGATCCAACAGTAAAACTGTCATGGAGAAATAATACATTACAAGGACAACGCAGCTATGAATATTGAAACTTTTTTTTATTTCAAGGTATTACCGACCCTTTTATGTGCTCCCATGTAAGATAATTAAATGTCTGGACTGAACTAGTCAACAGGAATAAGAAATAATTTTTTATGGCCCACCATTAAATGTTAAAATATTTTAATGATTGCTCCCATGAAACATTTTACTATATTTCATGCCTGTATGAACTTAACGGGAAGTGTTGTATGTTGGCAGTCAAGTACTTAATTACATGTTTAATTGCTGCATTTTTTAAAAAATGTTTAATACATATACATTTTCTGATGGAACTCAAAAAAAAACTGTTCAAACATATGCATCATTTGTGTCAAATGCTTCAAAATGTCACATTGAGTTTTCGCAGAAAATGTTTGCTTACTTGTATGTCTTGACGAAAAGGTTGTTTTTACTGAGAGGGTGGCAGATGCTAATACAGCGAGAGAATTTAAATACGCATGGCGTGTGCATGTGACTTCCGAATCTAAGATGAGACCAAGTAATGATTATAATTGGAAAAGAGCATGAATGTGAGCATGAATGTGTATATGTGTGTGTGTGAGCATGAATGTGTATGTGTGCGTGTGACCATGAATGTGTATGTGTGAGTGTGACCATGAATGTGTATGTGTGTGAGAAGGAGTATGTGTTAACATCAGTGTGTAAGTCCATGTTAGCATGATGATGTAAGACTGTGTTAGTGAGCATGCGCATGTGTGTTGCTGTGAGTATATAAGTATATGCATATGTGAGTTATGGGGGGGTGCCAAATATAGGATCCACCCTGGGTGCCAAGCTACTCAAATTAAAATTTATTTGGAAATTGTGGGTTACTCAAGCACTTTTTCATTTGTTTCTGTATTCTATTAAGTATTGTATGAAAAAGGTACTAAAAACCCGTTCAGTTACTAATCTCCCTCCGTACACTATTACCATTGCTCTTAAAATCTCTATTAAGAGATATATGGTTCTTTTTTAACAGATACTTTGTACGTGTGTTGTTTCCATTAAATTTTAATTATGTAACATTTTTCTTAACCAAAGGACCCTTCTTACAGGTTCAACGAAAATTAAATTAATGCAAAATGTAATTTTGATATTGCTTCAGAAATTTGGTGACCTACAGAGATAGCCAGACCGAACACAGCTTTAGATTAAATTACTTAAACCTAGAATATGGGTAAAAAACCCTTTTAGCAGAACTCTCACATCTTTTAGAGATTTGCGCAGTTAAACATTTCCGCGGGAGGAATCTTTAGTGCTGGGTATTATTGCAGATTGATGTATTTTGCATTATTTATTCCAAAGAAAAAATGTCTCTCTTTGACCGTAGGGGGTAAGATCAGCCCTGAGTTTAAACCTTTCTACGACGATGTTCATCTCGATTTTATTGTCTCCCTTCCTCCCCGAGAGTTCATAGACTAATGTATGGATTATTACACTAATTATAAATCTATGGCAAGTTTGATGTATGTGCTTTCAAATATTGCTAATGCATATATTTCAAATTACAAAGAGCACAAAGACACGGTAATTATAGATATTTTGACAGCTGAAGAATCAGAGTAGATGAGTAGACTGATAAAGCGTGCTTTGGAGAATTCGGTGGCACTTCCAAAAGTTCTTCTTGAGGTTCTTTATCTCAGCCTATGGACAGTTTGCTAACTACCTGGGGCCAGGCCTGGCCGGTTGGATATTCCCAGCTGTATGTCGAAAAAAAAAGTAGCCAGAAGCCGCGTATTCCTTTTTTTTATGCATTTTTTTTAAGTTTTACAAAAATATCCAATTCTCTTTCTAAGGTTCCCGAATTTTGAAGGCTCTCCGACTACAGGTAACCCCTTAATGACAAAGCCCGTACATGTACCGGCTCAAAATGCATTGTTTTCAATGGGTTTTGGGGTTTTGGGATCGCCCATTGTCCTTAAGGGGGTCGCAGAGAGAAAGTATCCCTCCAATAGAATTCTACAACCATTTACTATACAATGTATTCAACATATTCCTACGGAAAACGCAAATTCAAGACTTTAATACTAGAAAAGACATTATGACGGGATTACTCTAGTCCTTATTCTGGAGCCCGCACTTCTCTGCAAGGTCAACCCATGTCTTATTTATTGATAGGTCTTAATACTGATAATGTGCTAGAATCAGAAATTAAATTAAAGAGGATAAAAGCCGAGGGAACCGTGTTTAAAAAAAAATCACTTTTGTAGCAGAATTTGAAATGAGGATTCTCCTGACGTGCAATTTGGCAACAACAAAAAAAGCCCTTTTACTCGCATTTATTGAAGTGTTAACGCTTCTGCCAGAACCTGTCACTTTGTATCACACCATCACTTATCTAGTAAGGCCAAAATGAAACATTGCGGCACGGGCAACGCTCTTTGTCGATCTCAGCTCAGGAACCGAAGGTGAAAAGGTCCTGGAGTTCAGATCAGAAATAACGCTTTGTATTCATGCTTATTTTTATCCATTTAGCAAAATCCTTGACAGGCATCAACACCGCTACAAAAAGGAATTATATTTCCAAGTCTCTGTAAAGGAGCGCTGCCTGATCTTTGTCCCTGCCATTTATTTCGTTTCTCCTTGGCTGAATCAACAAGTTATTCACACGCATGCCTTACTAGAATAATCACAACCGAACACTCCATAACTCCATAACAGAACAGAGAAGTAGTTAGGTGCTTCTTTAGTTTACTGAGGGGGTGGAAAATAAGTGGAACAGCCTCCCAGCAGAAGTGGTAGAGGGTGCCTCCCCAACATGTGATATATGCATACTTAAATTAAAGGTTCACAAAATGGAGCAGCCAATCCAATTTTTTGGTGCATTTATTATACTTTAATATTTATCTCAAATAACTTATGTCACCCAAGTGTATTTTGTTTCATAGAATACTTACTTAAATACACATGATCTTATAGAAATACTGATCCCCGGGTTTTTTTGCAGTATCCTTTCACCTCTTTGTCCACGTCTTGCTATCGGATCATCGACCTTGGCTGCGATGAGTCCTCATAACATTAGTCTGCAGTCCGCCCGCGTCGCTGAAAGTCACTTGAAGTCTTCAATCAGCAGCGACTGCAATTAATAAAACATTTGAGCAAAGGTCACAAAGATACATTCTGCGCTTTTATTAATAAGCGTTAAAAAAACACTACAGTCGTGGGAGAGGGGTGCAGAGGCATTTATTGATATGCCGTTGAAGAAAGTTCTAGTGTCGGCAATGAATTGCGTGATTAACATACCGTAATTAACGATAATGCGTTGAATTAATAGTGAATTGTAGTTTTATGGCTCGTTGCTTGCTAAAATAATACATAGAAAAGATTATTTCTGTGTTTTGGCGTTCTTACATCCTAGACTTGAAAATAAGCATTGTGGATTATACCTAAAGGTGCAATTCTCGTCTAAACCAGTAAGGTGGTTTAACTTTAATGAGAACTGTCTCCCAGCAGAGGTGGTAGAGGCAAATACAATAAGGACATTTAAACATGCATGGGAGAGGCATATGGCTTCGGAATATAAGACGAGACCAATAACTAGATGGGGCAAATGGATCTGATCAACTTCTTTGTTTTATTGATTCTATAGAGCAGTCAACAGGAATATTCTATTGGTTGCTATGGTGATTGCACCACTTTTACCAATTTGCTTCGGAACTGGTGTATATACATAACCTATAGACTATATGAAAATTTACATTTTTTAACTATGTATCATTCTAGTGAACCTTTTTTCAATGTATGTATACATTCCCACTTTCATCATTTAACCCCTTCAGGACCGGCATTTGCGTACCGCGTCTTCCCTTGAAGACCGCAGTTTTTTTTTTAAATATTTAAATTCCGTGCTCGTGATTCGCTGCAAAGCGATCACGTGCACGGAATTGAGGGGGAGTGGCTGCTACGGATCGCTGGGGACACCGCTATGAACGCTGGATCGTGCATCATCGATGACATACCTGGTACGTCCCGGTCGTGAAGGGGTTAAAAGCGAATCAATTATATTAGAGGTCTCACATGTTAAAGAACGCTTCAAATCAATGTAACGGCGCGGCCTATACAGCCTATTCTTTGCGATGCGTTTTCATGGAAGCTCTACAAAGGGGGATAGTTTCTGGAAGAAGCCTGAAAAACAAAAAGAAAACATAACTTTTTTAATATGTTTATGTATTGGTTAAAAGGAACTTTTTATGGTCGTCTTATTACATGTTGCTTAACAATAATGTTTTGTGAATGTTAGATTATTTTGTTACATCATAAAGAAATATTGAAAGGCTATTGTGACAATATTATTACGTTTTAGGGATTGATAAGTGTCAAATTTGAATAGGATTATTGTTTTTTCCATCTATACAAACCTTTTTGTTCTGATAATGTGGATCTGCTCAATATGTGGGAAAATGTATTTTTGTTGGTCTTTAAGTATAGATATTGAAAAAACAAAATGTCCATTTTAGTAATAGATAAAGTATGCAACTGAATATTATCAGGATTAAAATGCAGTGAGAGATTATAAAATAAAACCAAATGGGCCAAGCATCTAGGAATTAGAGGTGTGAAGTCATTTAAAAATAATAAACGAAACAAATGGCATACAAAATAATTTGTTTTCTCTGTAAGAAATTTGAATAATAACCTGAATTAAACAGACATTTTTAATATTGAGCTTAACTGGTAATTATTTATGGTGAAGTGTAAGGAATGCGTATTAAACCATTATTGATTTATATATATATATATATATACAGCGGTGGAGAGAAACATGCAACCCAAGCCATGAACATTTTACAGATGAGTTATTGTTGGGTAATAATTGAATGTTATTGAAGTTGGGCAGTATTAAGAGTGACTTTTTTTTAATTATACCTTCTTTAAAAGTCATAATATATTAAGAAACTGTTATAAGTGGCCAGTGCTGGAAGAACTCGCATTTAAAGTATTTTATGCATGTTTTTAATATTTTTAATATTGTATTATATAAAAAAAATGGAAACAATGTATTAATATATTTATATAATGAGTCATTTGTAAAGCAGGACAAATGCAATACATACGGTATATACCTTCAGGATATTACACTATTATTATATAAGATGAGTCATTGGTAAAGCAGATTTAATGTACTATTGTAACCCATGTGATATACCATTTATAACCCACATGAAGTTCCCTTCTCACCACTATTGGAACAGTTATAAAACTCTAAACTGTGTATAAAGTTGAAGCCTATGACTTCTCTTGCTATGTACTTAAGGTTTTTTTTCTTCCTGTTGGAGAGGTTTTCGTCTGAAGAAGAAGCTTAGTTATGGATGATTCACTTTTATCTTCTCGATTCTAAAACAGTTTCGGATGCACTTGTATATTACGCTCACTGGTGGCTCGTGTTCAATTTCTTATCCTTCGCTCACTTATTTGGAAGCCTGAAGTATTCGGCTGCTAAAGCAGAAGCATGATATCTAAATATGCATTAACATGGCTTGAAATTACCGCTTTACTCCCCTGTCACTCTCAGGAAATAATATTTACACACAAATACAAAGACAGACGACAAGCATTAGAACCTTAATATGTTGCTACTGAAAAGCCCAGAGGCTATTCTTAAAATGTTATCTGCATTATAGACACTGAGAATCCCCTAAGCAATGACTAAAAACATCATAGAAGGGAAAAAAATATCTATCTATAGGAGGTTAGTAGAAGCATTTAACCCCTTAAGGACAATGGGCGGCCCCAAAACCCATTGAAAACAATGAATTTTGAGCCCATACATGTACGGGCATTAAGGGGTTAATTTGATTAACGTTATGACTGGTCTTCCGTATACATTTGAGTAGAGCCGGCACATACGTTTATCGCAGTTATACTCGCTCAGATAATTAACTGTTTCATTATTAGTCCGTTAGAGAATTCTAAAGCCTATTTATGTCGTTGGCAGGGTAAGCCCTACCATGTAGGCAACTACCTAGGATCCTTACCTGGAGTGGGGGCACTACTACCATGACCCTTTCTATATTAACCCCTTAATGACGAAGCCTGTACATGTACGGGCTCAAAATGCATTGTTTTCAATGGGTTTTAGGGGCCGCCCATTGTCCTTAAGGGGTTAAAGGCTCACCCTGGCCATCATATGCAGTTTAAAGATTTGTGGTCCCTTTAAATTTTAATGCTGTGCCCCGATACAAATGAATTGGGAGAATCCCGCTGCCCAATCCCCCCATTTGTTCTCCGCCAGGTATTTACCCCGCAGCTTCGCTTAAAGGTAGGCGATTTCTTTTTTGTTTTTTCATCAATCCAATGCTTGGATGAGTAAACAGAAAACAAATAGCATTTGGTTATTTTCTCCTGTTCTATTAGAAATGTATTTGCTAACTCAGATAAGGGCGTTTATTTCGGGATCCTCGATATAACAAACATGTATGATTGCATCCAGTATATAAATGATTGTCTATTAAACATTTATAGAGGACAGTGATTTAAATATCCATCGCTGATTGCAAACTGTCGGCATAGACTGCCAAACTGCATCTAATCTCATTGATTTCTATCCAGACAAACATTTGTCTTCCAGAGAAAAAGGTCTGTGCCAAATTTCCCTAATAAAAGTAAAGAAACCTCCGAGTTTGTCGTTTGATGAATTATATTTGGTATATCCATACAAAAAAAACTATATATTTTTTAATAAATTTACCTATGGCCAGTAAACACGTATTTATCTCAAATAATGAAACTATTTAATTAAAAGAAATAAGCAGAATATTTGTGGAGAATTAGTTCAGGATGGGTAAATGTGTGATGACCTATTTTACCATACCGTTGGTTGAAAAAACATTAAGACTCACAACAGTTACGTTTGAATCGCCTGACAAATTCTCAGTGGTCTAAAGAGTGGGATGGGAGCGGCCCCTTACTTTTACAATGGGGTCACGCTTTACAATGGTTTACATGACCCCACTGCATCCCTGCCTCCGCAGGCCAGTCCAAAATTGTTCAAAAATGGTTGGACCAGGATGGACTGGCTCTTTGTGAACAATTTTGGAAGATCCCCGTTGGGCATCTAGTCTTCTCTCCACCTAGTCCACCACCTAAGTCTCATAACCACTGTGATTACTATTCTATACATACTAAGCATAAAAAAAACCTCTCAGTCATTACTTGAAGGTCACACGATGCACGAAGAATCACATTTACATTTAACAATACTGAACCATTGTCCACAACCCTGAAGGTGTTTATTCCTGAGTTTGCTGCAGTCATCACTCGTCCCCGTTCAGCCACTCCCCTTCTGTTTCTGAAGCCAGTTGTGTTGGTTGTGTTGGTTGTGTTAGTTGTGTTAGTACCTGTGAGCATTGCTGTTAGCAGATAATAAAAAAGTCAGTATTGACTCGGTATTGACTTATGTATCGGTTTGTCTTAGTCTTGTCATACCCCTTGAACATATGTTTTGTTTTAAGCGTAAATTGTTGGCGCTATATAAATAAAAGATAATAATAATAATAATCTAGAACATAAAACTAGGGTAGAACCAGGAAACAAGCCAAGTTGTTCCAAAATGCCGTACGTCAACTATTGAGCTCAACATCAATTCATCAATTCTGTAGCCAATTTTTTTTTCCCGGCGATGAAAATAGAAATAACGATAGTGCGAGCGGGACACAAGCACTATTCCCTCCAGCAGCAGGCTTTACAGAGCGGCGGACATGACTTATGGAGTGCAGAGCGGAAATTCTTCAACCAAGATCAAACGTTCCAGGGTCTTAAGAAATCCGTCACACTCGGTGTCAATCGCGGCAAAAAAACGCTGATCAACTGTGACTGCGGAACTTCTCCTCTCTTCTGTCTTCTATAGTTATTCTCCGATGAATTTCATTTTTTCTTCTGTCTTCTTTACGGTTCCTCCGTCACATGTGCCTTGGCAGACTAAAGTATTCTGTTCCTATTATCGTGCTTCACGTGGTTAAGTATTTGAAACCGTTCTCCGGCTCTGATACCGCTTTCTCCATGAAGACTGTAGGGACTAAATGTCATACTTGATTAAGACGGTGGCGGAAATCCCGATCTCTATTAAAAACTCTAAGCCTGAAAATTGCCTTAAAATTAGACTTCACTGCTTTTTATTAAACAAAGACTTGGTATAGGTGATGAAATTAGCTTTACATATGGAAAGCATTCAGATTATTGTCCCTTATACAATGATATTGTAATAATCCAATATAATTTACAGCGTATCTGTATAATTTATAAAAATAAATTTAAATACAATAAATATGAACTTCTTTTTTTCTTTAACAAAGGATATTTGAGCCTCTGTAGATTAAAACTATTCAGAATAGTTACAAATATTATAAAATGTGTGAACATTGATGCTTATTGATATTACATTAGCACGGTGAGAAGAATTAAATAGCAAATTTGTATCCAATTTCATTTTCACCACAATAACTGGAAGTATATCAGATTTAGCAAAATCATAGAAATGCCATACTTTCAGCAAATATATTTTATTATTATTATTATTTCACCACAATACCTGGAAGCATATCAGATTCAGCAACATCATAGAAATATCATACCTTCAGCAAAATTGTGTAATTTATTGGCTGGTTGTTAAATGTTAAGATCCATTACAACATAATATAAATATCTAAAATGAGCTAATAAGACTATTGGGATGAAGTTTATACCTTTGCTTGCATAGATTATTGGTTTGACCTACAAATGTTTCAGTTCCTTGCTGGGGATTTTGGACATATTTTGGAGATCTTCTAGATGGAGTTCAACATCCATAAATGCTAAGCTATGCAGTTTTCCAAACCACGTTATACAACATAAAGGGTTGTATTAAAATGATCTTATGATAGATGGTAGTCAGGGGTCATTTAAGGTCTGTTAACTAAGAAGACCAATGCCCAATCCTGTTAACTTGGCTGGCTAAACTTGACTTCAGTCGCATGCTCTCACATGCTACCACTCGCAAAACACCTAGCTGATTTACTGACTTGCAAGTTGCTTGCAAGGGCATGCAAACGCCTGTGATTTTGTGAGCTACAGAAGAAGGCTTGAACAACCTGCCTATGACTTACTAAATAACCAACTTCCATGTTGGTTATTTCCATGCATTAAATAAATAAATAAATACATAAATAAAATGGTTGCTATGGCCCTCTATTAACCAAGAGGGTAAATAAAAAAAAAACTCTTTGGGTTATATGCCTCTTTATACCACCTTCCCCCACCTCTGGAAATAGGGAAGGGGAATTACATAGTAAATTAATAAACAATGGGGTATTTTCAATGTTTACAAAACATATTTGGTATTTATCACTACTAAGTATTTAGTTGCAAGATTGTTTCCTTCAGGATAATGAACTTGATGACCTAACACAATTCTTTCTACTGTCCATTTAGTTCCCTTTAGATATACAATATAGCAAATGTAACATAGCAATTTAGGTTAAACAACACAGAAGAAGGCAATAAAGTGGAAAGTTTCTTCTGGACTCCAAATGGCAATTTAATTCCTCACTGGGGCAACAAACTTTTTTTGTGTTATGTTAATATTAAATAATTTTCATAAACGCACCTGCAATCCTAATTCTCTTTTCAAAAATCCTCATTCTTTTTACGGATTTTCTATTGTTATGATTTCTTCTCATTTTAGTAAAAAAAAAAATTCTGAAAATATATAACAATTAAAGCGAAATCAAGCCAAACGTCAATCCATAACCGCTAACTTCCTAAGAGTAGAGGATTTAGTTAAGAAAAGTGTATTTGACAGAAAGTATTGTAGCTAATGTAAAAAAAAAAAAAAAAGGAAAAAAAAAGTATAATCAGAGGGAGTTCCACGAGAAGTAGAACAGTCAGAAATAATAAAACCGAAGTGAAGGCAGATTTGAAAGTGACAGCAAAGTATGAATAATAATAGACAGCCCGGCAGAAAGCTGTGGCTGTACAGTATATCTTTGGCTTTAGCATCGCATAGCATGTAGTGAAGCAAAAAATAATGAGTGACAGCAAAAATGTCTTTCAAACCGAGAATAAAAAATGAATATGCTTCAGAGGCTGAGTCCCATTACCGTAATCTATTTACCGATAACGTTAAACGGTGTCTATCGAGTTTGTGCACTTACCAAAAAAAAAGCGGATATTTAGAAGAAACATTAGAAGACATCTTTTATCTTTTTTTTGTTTCCATTTTTTGCTCGTGATATAAAGTATACAATGATTAATGCCGTATGCAATACTGATACATTGTTGCAGTTCTGCGGTCTGGTCCGTTCCAAAGTTCTTTGCGACCAAATTCAAGTTGTGTCTTTATCTTTATGAAGCCACCACTGGGGGGTTCCTCAGATGCATTGTTGAACCTGTAGGTTTGTCGAAGGTCTCTAGACTTAGCCGACTAAGTCGGGGACCAAAGTTAAGTTTCAGGCATTTAGAAATTTGACCAGCGTCCTGCAACATCATCCATAGTGACTGGTTGGATGGGATATGAGGCCGTCATGTAAAAACATGAGTTCTAGGTCACATGGTGTGCTGGTCTTATATGATAAACACTACTTTTGTGAGAAGATAAAGTTACTCACATATTCACTCAAGAGTTTGCTAAGAGAATTTGTATCTCCTTGACTTCACTATACATGATGAAGGTCCAACCCCAATACACTTCTGCTGCAGAGTTGCCTGACCTTGTATAATGTATAATTGAGTTGGTAAGAGTTCTCCAAAATGTTCTCCCCATTGAATCATACATTATACAGGACCAGCTCAGTCCTTCTCAATGGAGAGACCTGCCAGTGATGGGCTTTCATAATGAATAGCCAAGCGAGAGACATGAAGCCTCAACCCTCCTGCCAACGTCCCCCTATACTGAATAAATCCCAACAATCTGGCGCTATTGGCACAACCAGAACTATTGAACTTAATTTGGATCTTCATGCGTGACGTTAAAAACCCTCTATTTCTGTTGGCTTTAATTCCTATTAACATTACGTTTCTTTTGGTTGGCCGTGACCCATCACCACCTATGAGAGTCCACCTCCTTTGAATTGTCCTCTGCTCATTTCTGACAATGACCCTGAATGTTTAGACTTTTCTCAGTAAGAATTTGGATGATAGGCATGGTAGTTTTACCCTAATATTTTTTTATTCATTATTATTATTTTCCGGTTATCGCATTTTGAACGATGCAATATTCTCTAAAGTATTTTGGGTTAAAAAACAAAAAAGTAAAAAGTAAAAAAATTCAGCACTGTGTATAGCAATGCCATTTCTAGATGATTAATTTTTTCACTCGAACAACACATTAGGCTAATTGGTCGCTTTCCAAAGATAAAAGAACATTCAACATTATTTCACCGAAAAAAGCTCAAAATCAAATGTATGTTGTCAAAGAGCGCTGATTGAATTATCTATTTAGAATCCTAAATGAGTCAATTCAATGCTTTTAAATCAAAACATTCTGTTCCCACTTGCTCTTTTTATGAAATTGAAATTATTACATTAGACCAATGCAGGAAAAATTTTTTTTTTTTAAAAAAAAAATCTCATAATACGTTAAATGTGCCGGAGACCGATGTACGTCTTTATTGAAACCCGTCCAGGAGATGCCAGCTGTGAAGAAAACGCCACAATCTGGAAACCGCGAGGGAACAAGAGAACATTACTAACATTCAAAAATACTACTGGCTTCCTCGCCCCAGGAGGGGAGCAGAAAGCGTAAGCATTTGGTGCAGTCACAAAGTTAGGAACGGGATCAACATTCGTAAGCAGACGCAGCTGTGGCTCTCCCCAGATGTGCAACTTTCCGAAATATTTTGTCATATTTTAGCTTGAAGCGGTAAAAATACAAACTAATAGCATGGCAAAGGAATATGCTTTTTTTTTTTTTTTTATAGATTTATAATTTTTATATATTAAACATTACATACGTGTATATCTTTCACTTAGGGAGAGAGTGGTAGATCAATGGAACAGCCTCACGGGAGAAGTGGTAGAGGGTAATACAGCGAGGGGTATTAAACATGCATGGGGTAGACATACGGCTCCTGAATCTAAGACGAGACCAACGACTGATTAAGGTCTTTCAGGAGAAATGGGCGGCTAGATGAGCCGAATGGGTCTTGAATGTTCTCATGGATCTGTGTCGGACGATTACCGTAATTTTTACAGCTTTATAACCAGATTTGAATAAAATATATAATAATAATAATAATAATAATAATATAAAATAATAATAATAATAATAACAATATTAATAATAATAATCGCATAAATAGTAGATACCTTAAATACATGCTGTCCATGACTCTGTTTGACCGAGAAGACAAGATCATTTTATATTTCTATTGATTGTGAAATCAAGGCTTACAAAATAAAGTACAGATATTTTTTTTTTCATTCACAGTCTAGTAACATAGTATTTCTGTACTTTATTTTTTTTTTTTATCAAACTTGGCTTTTTTAATAAAATGCAGCAAATTACCCCAGTTAGCGAAGCCCAGTCTGGAGTTTCGTGAAGTTTCTTTCCAAAACTCTGTGCTAAATATCGCTTGGAATCCGATTTAAATCAAAGCCTTTTGGCAGATTTCAAACAGCGAGATTTCAGCGTTTTTTGGATGTATGCGGCTCCGCCGTACTGGAACGCTTCCCCGTAAATGTGTTTTAAATGGAATGGAACTGGGTAAGTAACAGCCAGATACCCATTGCTGTCTGATACCCCTCAGGCATGTTCAGCCTCTGTCTGCTGAGTAAATTAACATAAGATTCATTTCGGAGAATAAGTGCATTTGCTTCATTAAGTTCATATTATAATCGTTTTTAATGTTAAAATGACAAAAATCACTATTTTCTCCATGTGTAATACTAAAACATTCAATCCATGCCATTAGGTACTTTGCAAAGTACTCAATACGTATATATTTTGTACAATACCATGAAAATGCCCTTTTTTGGTGTAATATTTTGAATGTAGGGGATACATATAAATGTACAATTAGCCATGTTTGATATTATTAACATACTTTTTTCTTATCATCACGCTTGTTGATACGATAAAATTAGACATTTTTATAAGTATAGATAATAATCGAGATAAAATAATTGAAAGCGGCCATTTTGATTTCCAGCGCGACTGTAACTGGTTGGTTTTATGACCAATACTGCAAGGAAAATGATGCCAATTAATTACAGTTACCCCCCTATACAAGCAGGGGTCTCACTATTATATATCTGGAATGTAATGGAACATTTTTAATCACTTTATAAGTAAATATACTGAAAGCCCTTCGAATATGATTACCCAGGAGCATGAATTTGGCAATATCCTCATGAAGTACCAATGGAAAAAATGCATAATCTATTTTGTTAATCATACTATGTATTAATCTACATTATATTTCCTTGTCTTGGTTATTCGTCTATACTTTTCAATATTCTAATCATCTATGTCCACTTGAACCCAATTACATGAAGACCTTGAACATGGATGTAGCTGTCTTGGTCCAGAAGAAGATGGAATCTTCAGTCAAAGACCAACGTAAACCAGTCTCTCCTTCACATAGTATCTATAAAGTCCTCAAAGCTTGCATGACTATATCTTTTTCCACGTCGGCCTAGAAGAATTCATTCCCTCCGACTAAAGACCCGATGAGTTGACTAGTCCGGGCAGATCAATATGAGTTTGGATAACAGCAGCCATAGACGGGTCTTCGGAACTCTACTCCCTACTTTGTGGACAACTCCAGGTCACAAAATATCAGGGGGGGGGGGAGAACAATCAGAGGCACGGCTTTTGCATTCCATCAATAAAGGTTATCAGAGAAAGCGAGCAGAATAATATATTTATAAAAATAATCAAATTACTTTCTTTTTCTTGGAAACTTTGAGTAAGATTGATAAAACATCACAATAATCCCCATAGCTCCCAATTACCCGAACAACGTTTTTACGGCAACTATTTAAATGACTACTAAAACATATAATACTATATATATATATATATATATATATATATATAACTCTGTGTATGTGTAATATATTTTAGCAGGTATTGATCTGAAATCTGCTAACGATACATGTAGATAAAAAAAAAAGCCAAGTCTTCGTGGAAACTTGGATTTTGTAGATTGCTTTTAAGCGGTTGATATTTTAAAAATATATATTTTAGCGCTTCACCACTTTTAAAGGAAAACGAGCAGGTTCGATTGCTTAGATGTTAATGAAGTTCATCCTCCGGAAAGCGAATCTTTGTATCTTGTTCTTTCACACCAGACCTTCTCAGGCTCCAGGTGCCTTTTTTTAACTGGCGAAATTGGGAATCATTCAATTCTTTAATGGCATCAATTAGCTTTACGGAATGCCTGTCTCGATTGTTTCTAATTAAGCAATGCTCCATTTCTGCAATAACGATCTCGTTTAGATTGCACCCAAAACACTTTATAAGGTAAAACTGGAAACACGGAAACTGTTCTTCATAGATCGTTCACAAGAGTTTGCAAACAGCCGAGTAACTTGCTGGCTGAGACATTATTTGACCGGCTACAGAACACAAAGGACGATGCATGACCTTAAGAAAGGTCATATAATTCCCTCGCTGTATAAACCTATACCACTTCTGCTGGGAGGCTTTTCCACTTATCTACCACCCTCTCGGTAAAAGTAAAGCTTCCATGAAGCAGAAATTTCAACTAGGATACAGAAGTTAGAAAGAAAAAAACCTGTGATACGCATAGAAACATCATAAAGTCACCTGTGTTCATGCAGGGATTTTGGATGTACTATACTAATGAGAAAAGCACTAAATAAGAAATCTCACCTTTAATGCCAAAATCCTGGAATTAAAATCATTTTTTACTCTGACCCTCCGTAATCAACCCAGGCAAGTCATTCTAATCTCGTATCTTTTGTTTCTGTTAAGGGACCTTTCCAACACTGCGCATGCTGACACGCTAAAGCCCTTTTACTATCCATAATAATGAAACTGTGATTTCTCCGACGAGAAATATCAAAATACCATTCCGAGCATTTTTTACTCACGTCTGAAATAATGAAATTAGAAGTGCAATCTCATTTAATTATGTTTGAAATGAACTTGAAATAGACTTGTTCCATGATAAAGTCTTTAATTTTTACCGCGCCACGGGAGCGCTCTTCTATTACCACGCTCCTGCAGATCATATTGACAATTCACTTTTTTATTTCATACGTTAATGAGAATTAAATGTAATAAACGTGGTTGTGTTCTGAACACAGGTCGATTGTTTTATTGATATTTCCCAGATCTCTACAACTTTAGAACACGGACATGCGCACACTCTGGTTTATCCTAAGAAGAATATCAAAGATGGAGTAATGGAGGACCTCCAACCCTACCTAGGCCAGGGTTGGAGGTCCTTTCCGGCACTGCCATATTTGTTTCTGTTTGCTGAAGGACATGGAAAGGCATTGCCGGTAGGCAGCTCAAGCATCTCCTCAGTTTCTAGGGCAGCTGCCCCTCTTGCCCAAAAGAAGTGGCTGCCCTCACAGCGTGCAAGGACAAGGACATTTCTGCCTGTAACATCATTGCAAAAGGGTTTCTAACGATTAATTAGCCTTTTAAACTTAAACTTAGATTAGTGAACCCAACGTGCCATTGGAACACAGGAGTGATGGGAGTGATAAAGGGCCCATTGGAACACCATGAGTGATGGGAGTGATAAAGGAGTGATGGGAGTGATAAAGGGCCTCTGTATGCCTATGAAGAGATTCCATTAACAATAAGCAGTATATATTCCCAAATAAGAGTCCAGAATGAATGGTGCAATATATCTGCTAGGTGACTTTCCATAGAATTACTGGGAGTTTGACAGCGTGTCAAGCAGAGCTTCCGACTGCTGCAAGTTTCAGACTGTAGTCCAATTACCGTAACAGTTAGACAGCGGGTTTATTATGTGAGATGGCGCCTCACCGAGCTTTACCTCCTTCAGTAACTGTTATAAAAAAATCTACCCACGGAAGTAAAGGGTCGCCGCTGCACTGTTATCACAGACACAGTCCTTTTAATTAATTTTAATTAAAGAGACAAGAGCATCTCAGAATCCCGTCCGGCCCCGTAAGGCAAATCCACAGAGGTGCGAACCATGTCATTGTCAACCAGTTCTAACACCTGCCCTGTTACATCATGAACTATAGGTCCTGGTGTCAAAACAGCATGAGGTGTTTAAGAAAATATGAATACATCGTATATCTTAATGTCATGATCCAATTAAAAGAACATTTAGTTAAAAAATATACATTGAAGTTGTTCCAGTCTTTTGTGCCCTGAATAGTATTTGTAATTGAAACATTAAGGGAAACTGCTAACAATTCTTCTTCTTCTTCTTCTTCTTCTTCTTATTATTATTATTATTTTATAATAATTATTTTAATTCTTCTTCTTATTATTATTATTATTATATATAATAATTATTATATTACTGTAATGAATACCTTAATAAATAAATAATAAATTATAATATTTTTTTAATTACTGGTAAACAAGTATATAATAACATGGTATAATGGTATAATGGTATAATAAATGAATAATATTAACTATGCAATTTAGATAAAAGTAATCGAAAAATATTAATATAATTATAATAATATAATAATAATAGTATAATAATGTAATAAATATAGAAAGTCAACAAGAATGACTAAGATAACTGAAGTAAGTGGCTAGAAACATATTTGATATTTATTCTGGAATGTTATATATCGATCAAAAGACCTTTTGTGTTCTTTAAAACAATATAATGGCGTAACACCGGTGATAACGTATAAATCTCACGATGAACCGGCAGCTACTCACACGTTCTCACTACATCATATATCTCCAGTTTCCCAAGGTACTTCAACGTTATGAGACCAAAGTAGACTCTCTTAATGATCGGAGTCTCATCAGAGTGAAGGCCCCGACGGAAGCTGCACACTGTATATTTACTCTATCGATGATGAACAACTCCATAAATCTCCAAAAACACTATATCTTTTGCTGAATGACAGACTGGAAAGTAATCAATTGCTCTTCTCTGGGGATTTCAACAGCGCGGTTTATTACCTTTTCATCAGGGTAGCAAATAAAAAAAAAAAAACACATAAAAAAAAAAGCTAACAAAAAGTGTAAAAGTTCCAAAAATGATTTTTAATAAAAAGATGAATAAAAACCGACAATCCGATGGTATTTTCTTTACGGAACACAACTTAGTATCAAAAGTAGAAGTTTACAAAATATATTGGAACATAAATATACAAGGAACATAAATACAGCGTTTATATGGGATGGATCGTCAAACTGATCCAATTCTAATTATCGATTACGAATCATCTGCTATTATCAGCTATACTCATCCCATTCAACTTAAAATGTATGTATATAGAGTATTAACCCTTTAAGAAGTGGATTTTTATAACAACAGCAACCTTTTAACAACTCAGATCTTATTATCTCAGCATTCCATCAAGACATACTTTCAGAAATATATATGTTTCAGTCGCCGACCAATGTGAAAGTCACAATAAAGTGGTTTACTGTACAATAAGAACCATTAATTCACTTAATAAGTAACAACAAGATTTCGATTAAAAAATGAATATTACCGTTGCCATAAAACGGCTTACGAGAAGGAAACTACTACTAAGTTTTTTTTTCAATTTTTCTGCCATTTGCCAAAAACATTTGTAAAATCCATGAGACTATTAGGCAAAGCCTGTAAGATGTATGGCTGCGATTTTTACTGTTTTCAGGTTTATGTTGTCCATATTTTTTTTACAGATAAATTACGTTCTGATAAGATTTTCTGCCCTTTTCCTTGGGATCCAGTCTAGCCCTGAATGTTAAAATGGAGCTCTAAGTGAGCGGGCTGCCTGGTGGCAACCACCTGAAAGACCACATTGGGCTGACATTTCATTTAGGGATAACCTTGCAAGGGATGCCGTTAAAAGATGTTCCTGGAACCCACTTAGACACTCCTTCAGCCGTACCTATGACCAAGCGTGGTGCCTAGGCTCATCGAGGGACACTTAGGTGACCTAACACTTTGGGTGACCATGAGCCTTTTGAAAATGTCCCTTCTTCAGTCAAAAGATTATGCAATATGGTGCTCCTAAAAATGCCTGAATTAAAAGATACCCTGGGTAAATTTTTTGCCTGTTGCTTCCCACTGGAGGAATGTCCTATTTCAAAGAAAAAAAAAAATTAAGAATATGTATTTTAAACATTAATGGTTTTGTTCTCTTTATATAAAAAAATAATAGCTACAAATCGGGTGAAAATAAGAAAAAAAAATATACGAATGACTGACTTTTCACAACTTTAACTGTGATGATTAAATACCAGAGATAAATCACAAAAGTTCATCCTTTTGTCTATATTTATGAACAAGGGCCCGGGCTATGTTCTAAATTAATGCTTTTTTATTAAATGTTACACTTCTATGATTTACTGATGGATGGAGATTTGGTAATAGGCGGTAATGAAAAATGCAGAACCCTGAGTGATTTTAGTGCTCATCTTTCTGTAATCTTCCTTTTAATAATTATCCGGTAAGATGTCTTCTGGCCATCTGGAAAATCTATCACTCATTTCCATTGCTGGCTCTCAGTCATGTTCTTTTTACACGTTTGTAGTACGTTCTATATGCTTCATTTAAAACTATTTTTACCCAAAGACATTCGGTTTTTTTTTTAACTGATCCAGACCATTATTTTAAACTTTACATTCGGTAATTACTTTAATGGAACAAATGGTATTTTCATCAAATTATTTTTCTTTTGTTGGTTCCTCAGACTCATGCATATATATATGAATTCACAGTACGTAAGCAGCCATTCTTTTTTTATGTGTATGAATGAAATATTGTCGTCACCATCCTTTTTTTTTTATTCTAGTGAAAAGCAGAGTGTTTCTAAGAGAAGCATTGCTCTTTGTTGGCTAGCCTTGTCTTTTGCTGAAGATTTTATTCGAATGATGACACCTTTCAATGGGCAAACGTAGAGAAGGATATAACGTTGCATATACATTCAAGGTCTCGGATGTCTCTTCTTCCTTCCATCTGAAAAAAAGACCTTATGTAACTTTATATATGTTTCTATGTTGGCCCAAAGGTACCATCCTTATATAAAGACTCTCTTGGGCCAATACAGCAATATGCCTTTCTCCAACCAAGGCATGGTTGGAGAGCCATTGGGTTCATTCTTGAAAATAGCTACAATAGGTAAATGCACACACAAAATCCTCGCCTGACTGATGTCAAGGGTAGCCACAGGTTAAGAGAAATGTTCCCATATATACATAGCTTCACTGATCCTTGACAAATGTGAATTGTTGGCCCTTTAAATGATGTGTGGGTCAATATTTTGCTCCATTGGTAGCATAGACATACGGTGGTGCTAATCCATAATCAGTAGCCTGCATTTATTTCACTGTTTTTCAGGCTATTGTAACACCGTGGCTGACATTTATGTTTGTTCAACATACCGATACATAATTTATGAAGCAGAGTAACACAAATGTATAATACATTAACTTGGGAAGGTCCACGTGTAGAGCGTAAGGTCCCCATGATCAGCAGGGGTCCGGTCAAAGTGCAGAGATCTAAGTTTAAAATGCATTGTGTTTGCTGTGACCACTTGACCCACTCTTAGTAAACAGACCTGGAGTGCTCTTTAGCTAAGCTGCTGTATAATATTTGGGATTTTCAATGAAAAACACCTGTAATTGCAAAGATTTTTATTTATAAGTTTAAACTTTCCTTCTATGAACTCCACAACTCTGGTGACTTTCCATCTAGAGGGTTCTCTTGGTTAGAAGGTTCGTGGTTAGAGGATTATGAGAATTGATTGCATTGCTGTTAAAATGATTGGGTTTGTAGAGAGTTCTCTTGGTTAGAAAGTTCATGGTTAGAGGATTGTGAGAATTGTTTGCATTGCTGTTAAAATGATTGGGTTTGTGACCTCTTTTGTCTTCTTCTGTCCTCCAGAGCTGGAAGGGTTGGCAGAATTTGAACAAAAAGTGAAAAGTAAGAGGTCCACATAGTAACATTTTGTTCTGAAGCCCAAATTATTGTTTTTGCTGAGTGAGTTATTTTACTTTTGCTATATTATATATATATTATACATATATATATATATATAGTCCTATAATATCTCTATGGGTGAAGTAAGAATGTAATTCTGCATATATTTAATATCCATGTTAATATCCTAAAAAAAACATTAAAAAAAAGAAACCATGAAACAAGCCACTGTCCAATCATTTAACATCCAACCAAGACAGGCTTTGAACTATATTTAACTTATTTCTGAGTTTACTATTTGGGTAATTTTCCTTTTAATATGAGAAATGTTACCATGCAGAGCGTATTTGAGAAATGTAACTTTTTGCAGAACAGAACTAACAAAAAAGTAGGATTCAGTGAATTTTAAAGTTCACATTAATGAATAGCTCACCCCATACCAATTCATCGCAAGCTAAATGGATTTCCGAGACAATAAGATGATATGTTAATGGTCCAAGTTAACACAGGCAAAAAAAATACTAATCACTGTGATATATATCTAATATATGTTATATGCAAAGATGTAATATCCATTTCCAAGGGAGTATTATGGGGTTTGAAATGCTTCTGCTATTATGCTCCCATACAAAAGGTGCATTTACGTGCAAATGGTATACATTAACTTCCCTTGTTTCATTATAGGTGTTACGATCTAACAATAAATGGCTGATGGAGAGAAGACACAAATTACTTGGAAAAATAATTTACGGCTTGAAATAAAATTCTTTCGTGATGTTCTAACAACCTAAAAGTTTTTCATTGATCGGAATGGTTGCGGCAAGTTGTTGCCATGTATTTGAACTTATTTAAAAAAAAAAAAAAGGTGCACTTAAATAAGTGACATCAACTGACTTTGGATCAGTAATTACTTGCAAATTGGATACCATTAAAGAGAAGCATATATGGGCAATTAAAAACTAAGACATCTTCTCCTTATTCATTTCAGCCAAAGTTAAAAGATCAATTGGAAAAAAAAGTAAATAAATTGCAACCTTGCATCCAACATTTCTTGCCACCGATTGGCTGCTTGAAGCTGTCAATCAGTGGAAGGACTTCCATTGAGATCAATGGGGAGACTTTACCTATGTCCACTGGGTTTACTGGTGGTAAGAAGATTAGGTGCAGGTAGGTGTCAGCCAGATGCAGCTTCTGCGGGGCATTTAACTGGGGAGAGGAGAAAGGTGCAAATATGTTTGGGGTTAAAGGACCACCAAAAAGAACCCCGCATGGAAACTTAAAGGGGCCACAAAGCTCTCATATGCAGCTTTGTGGCCCCTTGATTATCTCCTTTATTCAATCAGTTGCATTAAGTTTTCAATGTAAACTCAAGTACATTGGACCATAATTAGCTTATATCTAATTATATCTTGAAAAAAGGGCCCCCCACTCTTTAAAATGTAAAAGCACTCACTCACACTCTCACTCACTGTTAGTAACATTCTCTCACACTCTTATTCTCTCCTACTCGCTATCTCATGCTCTCACTCACTCCCGTCCCCACCTATGTACGTCACTGCTTGAAAGGGAATACAAAATATTCAAAAACCTAATATGGCAAAATGTAAAGACTTGAATTTTGCAAACAATTGATCTGGTAATGCAAAAAGTATCTGAATAATGAAATTGAAAATCCTCCTGTAAGCACAACCTGTGCTGGGATAATTTCCAAACCACTCTGATAATATTTAATCAGAAATCTTTACGCTGACAGGTTGAACGTCAACAGCAATCTTCCTGTGCATACAGAATCTTGGAACTATCTAATTGCCGAATATTGTAAATCCGAATGAGAGTTTATCCAAGGTAAGGCGAGGCTTTGTAATTTATCAGAGTTATATTAACATGGAGCTGGCAACTATATTGTAATCAATAGAACAATAAAAAAAGGTGTTTTTGTCTTGCCATCTTTGTGGTTTGGAGTTTTCAAGAGAATATGTTATTAATGAACTTACTTTACCTAAGCAGTCTGCATAGAACATGTTCATCAGAAAGTACCCGGCCACCTATTCTTAACTAAGTTATTTATTTAAAACAGTCATTGGTCCTTATCTTTAGTAGGGTAATTATATAAGGACCGCATTGCCCAGTTATTGAGCATTGTCCACATGTAGACTGTAGTTGGTTAAAGACTGTAAGATAGACAGCCCAGAAACTCTCTGGGTTTGACTCAGAGTCTCCGGGTGAAGCTTCTTCCCCTGGTGACTTTCTCTTTTTTTCTAAGCAGGGGAGGGGTCTTGGGCCACGCCCACTTCCCCCTTACTCCAAGCCTATTTAAGGCTTGTCTCGGACTAACCACACCCCTTGTAAAGTCACTCCCCCCAGGAGAGGGAGAGCTTTGGGTAGCCCATCCCTGGAAGTATGCATATGGTTTAAGGAAGTATGCATTTACATTATAATACACATACATATACAATAAACATATTTAATGTGGAAATTGGCAAAGTTTGTTAAAATTAAAGTCCGTGCGAATCCAAATGCACAAGTCTAATGGAAAAGGAAGATCTTAACATGAGACAAGTAACGTTATGCTTTGTTCCCAGGTATTTTGAAATAGCTGCAATTTTTGGACAAACTCATTAATATTCATTATTCTTTGGGAAGAAAATGTTGAGTTGTTTAGCACTGGTTCATTAGCTTTAGCCTAATACTGAATAAACATAATTACTTTTATAAGCTGCAATGACAGGTTTTATAGATATCTATCTATATGAAAAAAAAAAACTCCAGGCAAAAACCTGAATTTCTCCAGGAAAACGCTTTTAAGCAGGATGCTGTGGGCCGAAACAGGTGTTTAATAATGGGCCCTATAGGAATTATCTGCATCTAATCCCGCTGTGGACGTAGCTCAGGTTTTGTTAATATAAAACGTATCTACAACATTATAATTTAGCTGTTACATTATAACATTACACAGCGTGCACACATCTGCCTGTCTGCCTCCTGCCAGCTAGATTACAATAAAGATTATTTTCCGAGAGCTTGTCTTCCAGTCCATAAGCTAGTCACCGAGCCAACATTTTCACCTAAAAACATAATATTTAAGAATTAGCCATATAAAACACACCACACAAGACATCATTTTTTGCATTACAATGGGTCAGTACGCCCCTTTTCGAGGGAAATTTGCCGATTGTCCTTCAGTATCGACTGACATTAATGCCTTTATCTCAAGAGACCAAATCCCAATGAAAACCCATAAAATCGGTTACAGTTACTGATGCCTTCATGTTTAATTCATTGCTGATATCATGATTCTTTTGAATCAAGAGAAATCCTCTGGTTAAGTTAAGATGAACAAAAAGTATAAAAGGTAAATAAAAGGTAACCCCATCTATGAATAACTATGAGAGTGTGGAGCCTTTCCTCTTATAAATGTAAAATCTGTGGCCGTTGCACATATTCTAGGGGTCACAACTATTTCTGGACTGTAGGGCGAGTGCTGGACCAACAACATGGACAATCAAAGGAGCAGATACAAAGTTTATGTTAATAAAATGACCTTCCTACTTTGATAAAGTAGCTAGAATCCATTCTGTTCCAGGAAGAATTCTCATACTATTCCCCTACATAGCTAAGGGGGCTACAACCTCTTCTAGCCTGTTGATTAATCCAAACCATGAGGAAGGAGAAGAAAGTCCCCTGTCTATGGAAGAGCAGGTGTCCCTACTCCTCAAAGAGACCAACAGGACTATAGCCGCCTGCCCCCCCCCCAAAAAAAAACCGTTGTCGATAATCTAAGCTATAGTTCATGGTGGTTGAATACAAAGTATCAGGTTCCAAGGATGAAAGTTCGACTCAGAGGCGCCCAACATCTCAAGACCCGACCGTATCTGTGCTAGCAGGATAAATATTTTCTTGTTTGTCTTGCACTTGGAAACTTTGTAAGAAATTTGCTTTAGTGCTGTGCTATCTCATAATTGTTATTGGAAATCCATCAGATGCAGCCTGATGTATATGTATGTATGTTTCTTCTGTTCCTTAAAATCCTGCTGGCAGCGAGACACCTAATTAACGGCAGAGCTTTCAAAGACCCTCAGACAAATGCTCCTCTGCATTTTTATGCACAAGGACTCTCATTAGCCAAGCCATGCTTTGCGATTATTTCCACTACTTCTATAATTAAAAATTCTGAAAGCTAATTACAATTATCCATCAGTGTTTCAACATGCCAGCACTGGAGGTCTTAACCTTCTTCTAATTATTACCCCCTTCTTTTCATCTTCATTTTAATATCTTTTGTTGTCATGTTGACAGAGATAAAAATAAAACGCGTTTCCACACATTTTAAATTGGCTTGTCAAGATTAAAAATGTTACAAAAAAAAATAATTCTTTTGAAACCAAAAAAAGATTGAATCTATAAGGTTTCTTTTATTATATCACTTATTTTTGGTACATAGTGAAATACCGGATGCAGTTAATAAACAATGTACATCAACTTCATTAAGAGGCTTAGTGAGTTAAGAATCAATAGTACTAAATTAATATACGGATCAAACACAGTTTACCCGCATTATAAATAAAGCCTTTTTTTAGCATTGTTCATTTATTGTTTTGTATAGCTATGTACATGCTAAATACTAATATATTGCAAAATACGCCTTTTAAAAAGGAAAATATATAAAAAATATATTATAGTGTTTTTTAAAAAATATATATTTTCTATCCTTTGTGATTTATTAAAGCAAGAAAACCAAGAAAATCCCACCTCTGGGTCGAACGTGGTTCACATAACGACATATTCAGGATGCGGTTATTAATCTGTAACCTTAAGAAAGAAAAAACAAAGGTGTTCAAGTGGCAAGTAGAGTCATACATTATGTTCTAATCTATGAGCGGGAGGTCAGCCATCGTGATACTGAACCTCAAGGACTTTTAAAATTCTTTAAAATGTTATGCCCCATGGTACTGGCCAGTGAAAAAAGTTTACATAAATTGTAAACATTTTTCAAGTAAATATTCCAAGCTTCTGTAAACTCCCCAATGCCATATTTCTTAATATTTATTACTTATAGAATATTTTAATGATAATATGCTCTTTATTTTACATCGATACCCTGGCCCTTGGTTACATTTTTTTAGAATTTAAAATAATTGCAAAAAATGTTGACGTGGTGCAAGCCACGTGTAGGGTCGAGCCGAGGTAAGCAGCAGAGTGCCTTTCATAGGAAATAATGTGAGTGTGGACCAGGCAAAGTGAGCGAAAGTTGGACAGGTAGTGAGCATGGCCTCCCCAGTCTAGAGAAAGAAGACATTGACCCGGGGAGACCACGTGAAGAGGGCCTTAACCTGCAGACCCCCCGGGAAGGCCAGTCGGACGAGGTTGTTCACACCTCCACCTGAAACATATTCTTGCCCTGCCTTCTTCTCTTTTTTTTATGCACGGACAACAATTATATTTGGAAACTGTCTTTTTAAGAAATATTCTGCTTCCACGCGTTTCAACTTTCCATTGTACTTAGGCTTCTCATAGCCTCGGCCTTACATTTCACTGGAGAGAAAATCCTCATCATTAGGAAATTTGCTGTAGTGCAAAACAGCCAAGTGTCTTGAGAAAAAGCATCCCCTTGTACAAAATAATTGTTATAATTAGCTAAATCCTGAACATTAAAATTGTGCAGCTGTTAAAGGTCTATAAATTACCTTCCTAATTACGTCCCCACAAAATCTTCCGTTCCTTAACCTACCATTCTTTCTTTTTAGATCTACTTATTGTTTATTTGTTTACATGTTCTCCAAAAAGATGTTATATATTATTATTATTATTATTATTAAAAAAAATAATTAATTCCAATATGATTAGAAAAAAGCTAAACTTCTAAAATTCAAATAAAAACAAAATCAAAATATTTTTTGAAAAGAAAAATATATTTAAATAAAAAATGTAAATGTGAATTTGATATGCGGTAAGGAATATTTTCCCCAAAATTTAACTATTATGTTAGTGTGTTTACTTTAGAATTTTAGCTTTTTTCTAATCATATTGGAATTAATGTATTTTTTTTTATAATAATTTACTCATAAATTAGTGGGGAGCATTTTCTCATTTTTTTCATATTTATAATATATGTAATTTGAAAAACCAGTAATTTATGCTGCTTGGTTAGACTTTGCTTTCGCCATATACTTAAAAGATTCCATTGTAATAAAATATTTTACTGGAAAATGTGAATGATTGAAGGGTAATTAACAAAAAATACAGTATGATACGTGAAAGACAGTAAAAAACATAGTAACATATCCGTAGATGAAGTAGTCCACTTGATAGATGAATAATTTGTCTTGAACGGACCATGGAGACAATCTAAGAAGAAACAAATCAATCACCTGATTTTATGGGCCATATATGATGAATTCAAAAAAGTACTTTTCTCAAGGACATTCATTCTGGGAAGGATTTTTCTCCATCCTTCTTTTAAGAGAATATCAATTAAAAATAGATCACATTTAATATGTATTCTTTTGTTACATGTATGCAAAAGCTAGACTTCATTCCTCTCTTCTTGGCCAACAAGGACAAAAACCAAATCTTTGTACCACTTTTTTTTTTACCAAATGTTATGTTTTTATGCTCATACAGCATGTGGCAGAGAATATCCAGCCAAGGGGGCTCCACACTGCAGAACCTGATCTGCCACTTCAGCAATTGGGCTGCGATGGACCATGGGCCCACTGGACATTTGCCCATTGATCCAGTTGGTCATTCCAGACCTGATGGAAATTCTCATAGTAACACACGGCCATCATGTTCATCCGTGCTGTTGATCCAGAAGAAGGCAAAATAAAAAACCCAACATATTGGGACATCTCATATCTCAATTTAGAATAACTAAATACATTTCTTAACCCCTTAATGACGAATCCCATACATGTACGGGCTCAAAATGCATTGTTTTCAATGGGTTTAGGGACCGACCATTGTCCTTAAGGGGTTAATGAGTGATTTTTGTTTTTTTTAAACAATATAATTGTCCTTTAATTGTACTTGACTATCACATCTCAATGAAGCGATCACGAAAGTAAAATATGTGGTTATTTTCTGGTCATCCCTTTAGTTGTGTTCTCCTTCATCATGCCTCAACAACGGTTTTCAGGGGAATAATATTATATACATTTATATTGCTTTTTTCTCGTCAAATATTTATTCCATAAGTTTATTTAGCATACAGACCTATAAAACACAACTTTTTGGATAAACTAACACATCATATTTAATGTTACAGTCGAATAAGAAGTATGAGTTACTGTTTGGGACCCAAGGAGCTATAGGGGGATGTGGATCGCATGTGCTGCTACACCAGAGGAACCCAGGGAAACAGCTTTTCATGAATGATATGATTAATTACAACAAATTCTAATTCTGCCGATGGATTGATTGCTTTTTAAGTATTAACAGGTGGTAGGAATAGATGTGGGTAAAATATGCAACATTGATTTTTTTAATTGAAAAAATCATTTTGTCAAGATTTATAGCATGATCAGTTTTTTTTCCATGTCATATATATTTAATGTTTGTTTCATAGAACGCTAGGCATCTTTTATTTTTTTATTTAGAACAAGACTCAAATTTAAAGAGATCTTAAAAGATAGTGACCAATGAACCTTTTTTATATGCAGCATGTTGCTCTATTGGTAGTTTATTATATATATATATATATATATATATATATATATATATATATATATTAAATTTGTTTTAATGAGATTCACTATAAATAAATCGGATATTATTCAATCCCTTCCTAGGTTTAAAGCTTTACAAGTAATTGTGTCGAGGTAATTCCATCGATATTTCTAGAAGATATATTATGAAGAAATTCCTACCAATTTTAGATTAATAAACTGAAGATTATTTTCCAATTGATACCGTAAAAAGATCTGAATTGTGACCTCTGTTTAATTGAAGGTTACCCTAACTGGAAAGGTCTCCGGGTTTGACCTGAAGTCTCCGGGTGAAGCGCTGCTTCCCTGTGTCTCCGGGTCACTGTCCACTTTCTCTGGATAAGGGGCCCGTATTAGAGATGCCCACTTCCATGCCCAATTCCACCCTCACCACCAGCTAATTTAAGGCTACTCCTGCCAGAAGAGGCACAGCTCTGAGTAGCCTACCCAGGTACAATCATTACTCTTAAAGGTATATACTTTAAAGAGTCTTTAGGTGTTATGTATACGAAATGATTCTGGTCCAAAGCTTGAAATGTGGGCCGTTGGGTCCTACGGTGATGCTTAGCCTGTTCTTATATACAAAGTAAATTTATAGGAGTTATCAATTATTCAAAACAGATCTTACTCCCCAAACTTGCTCTGTTTTTCTTAATCGACAACATGTGACTTTGGGAAAGTGTGGAATAAAATATCATTTATATTGGGTGTTTTCTTCTGTGAAAAGGGGAAAAGTGCTACATTTTGCCCGTTTTCTCAGATGGATGAAGAAATGTCGCCAGCTCTAGAGTTTATTAATGTCACATCTACCATTGATTTTGTAATCTGTGTATGACGTCCCAGATGATACTGAGAAATATGTAATGGCACATCTACCTAGCCATTTTATATTGTTTTAATAAAACCATATAATATGTGTGCATCATAAAATAAAAACAATAATAAAGTAAGTTGCATACATGAAGTTCTTTTTTCCATAGGAAAAAAAATCCTATAATATATATTTGTAAAAAACCAATAAAACCATTGGTCTCTGCTTTTATTAGTAGACCATGAAAGGAGCATTTTACAATCTCTCTTCTCATAAAAAAAGTCTCTTTGCAGCTTAAACCTAAAGTGGGCAATTTTCTTTTTATTATTCCTGGATTTGTGATGGACAGAATTAAAGTCTGCATTTCATTTTTTTTAATGTTTTTTTACACCGGTTCTTTTGCTTTGAATATCTCAAACTATTAAATCCTAATCTCCTAGACGTATGAACACTTTTAGTCCACAGCTGAAGATACATGAACTGGTCAGAAGCAATCCTTGTAGATATGGAGAAAATAAATCTTTCCGTGATATTTTAGAATTTTATTAGTCGTGAGTTGTTTGAGCAGCCATCGAGATTTCAAAACTATATGATAAATAGATTGATTTGGGGACTTCTGTAAGAAGTGAACACTCCCAGATAGTCTGGAAGGGGACAGGGGAGATCAGCACCTCTGCCGGCACAGGTCCTACATTAAATACGACCATGTGTCCGAAAGTAGAGATGATGGATGGTGGGCTATGACATCATATAACTAAAGTTATAGAATGCATACTAACCGTTTTAGGGCAATGGGCGGTCCCTAAACCCATTGAAAACAATGAATTTTGAGCGCGTACATGTACGGGCTTTGTCATTAAGGGGCTAAAGTATTTGAGTTATGCAAGATTCATTAAAATGTTGAAACCAAGCGAACATGTGCAGGAAGGACATCCGATATTTGTGTCATGTGAAATAATATTAATGCAAAAAATTCAATAAAAAATGATAACTGATAATAAATGATAAAGGATGATAAAAAAACGATCGGCCTTCCAATGTTCCAGCAAAGGAAATAACCCCTACTTCATTAGCTTTCCGATGGACAAAGGCTGGAAATCAGCAGAAGCGTCTGAGAATTACTTGGAGAAGACGGCGTATCCAACAGTTGATGCTTATGGATTCATTTCAATAACACAGCTTCCAGAAATTGTCGATAACTGTATCTGAGCTATCCCTGCTTCGTAGAAAGAGCTCTGTTAATACCTTTAGCTGTATCTGTAATTGTATCTCGTGTGGGTTTAGTTCGTTGCGATGCACCGCAGGCATGGTAACTTATCATACATCGGGCTAAACCCCCCGTAGGGTAACTTGGTAGGTAATCGCATATCAGTGCTTCTTGGATGTGGGCAAGTTGAACGCAAACAGCTAAGATGCCCAGGACACTCTTTTTATTCTCTATCTCAGACATCGGGCAATGCGATTTACGTGGGAACAAGATGTGTTTGATATGTCTGCTGTGTGTTTATGATGATTGACACGGGTTTAATAAATGCCCGGGGTACAGTCGATAGTTGAGAAACTGGAGGACAACTGATAGATTAGTTGGATTTTCTTCTTGGGTTGCCATATTTTTATTATTTTAAATAGTTGGAAGTCTCGGTCTAGTTGGGACACAGTCTCTGAGAGTGTTATAGGAGGAGTGTGATGAACCGGGACTTGGTGATCTCTTTTATTATCTGTTTATTATTTTTCTATTTGTGGGATTTATTGTGCTTGTAACATTATTTCTGTGTATGCTTTGCTCTTTGCTTTAGCCTGGGTTTTAAAAATGGAAGAGGGAACAATGCAGATTATTACGTCTTGGTTCTCACTACCTTGAATCGTTATTATATATATTTATTGTCAGTATTATGGAGCCTGCGTCTTGTGTGTCATTTATTGTCAGTTTTCTACCCTGACTAATCCCTAATCTCCATATATATCTCATATTTTCTCATCTCTCTCTCTATATATCTTTCTAGAACTTAGTATGCCTCGGTATCCTCTCCCTTCCAAATCATATTCTACATTTTTCATTTTCTTTACCTTTTGCTCACCTTATTTTTCAGGTGTGTATTTTTTCCTTCCATCTCATTTCATCTTGATTTCTTAGTCTATCTGTCCACCTTCTTCTGTCTCTTTCTTGCTCATTCCCTGCCTCATGTTCTCCAAGGCTGTTTTTATTTCTCCCTTTTCATACATCCCTCATTCAAGCTTTTTTCCTCCTTCTACATCAGTGCTAATATTTTCCTTTTTCAGAGTTTCACTTTTTGTTTCTTGTTTATTTGTTACTTAATTTTTACTTTTCTATCTTCTACTCTCCTTCACTTTCAGCTTCCTTTTAGACTACCTCTTCTAAGGATGATTATTCCTCGCTCCCCAACAGTGTCTCCTCCCTGTCCGCTTCTCAGTTTTTTCCCTACCTCTTTGTTGGGTTTCTCTGCCTCTATATTTCTCTTCATGCATCCCTTCTTCAAGCTTTTTTTCCTCCTTCAATACCTAGTACTAATTCTCCCCTTTTCACAAGTGTAATTTTTCTCTCCCTTTTTATTTTCCTTTCCTTGTCTCTTTGTTGCTTCATCGTTGACGTTCTCTCTTCCAGTCTCCGTTACTTTCTTCTCGTCCTTCCTTTCCCCAACACTTTTTTTCCTCACTCCCCACCGGTATCTTCTCCCTACCCCCGCTTCATCCTTTTTCTTATCTCTTTTTTGCTTTCTCTCTGCTTCTCACGCTTCCATTTTTCTTTTTATGCCCCCGGTCTTTATTGATCCCAGCACTAGCTGTGTCTTTCTCGGTGTTTTTTCTCACTATCTCTCCCCTGTGTTACTCGCGCTGTCCTATCAAAGCTGCTTGTGATTTCACATAATTATCATAGAAATAAATAAATACCAGTATATTTTAACTATAAAAATTGCATTGCATGCGGAATTAAATTTAAGCCGTTCTCGCTTTCCTTTAAAATTGTTTTTGGCACACATTAGGTTAGTATCGATTATATTTCTCAATGAAAAGGTGTATTAAAAATGTAATATTTCATAATTATGTAACTGAAGTAAGTCCAACATTTTAATCAGTCGGGCTGTATATCTTTTGGTCACATTTGCCAGTGGGCACCGCTGCAATATTGATGTAATCAATTAGAGCTACATATATCAGCACTCTGTGGGACATAAAATAAAGGTATTTACGGCTATGGAATCCGTCTTAAAACACATTTTAAAGCCCCAATCACTAAATTAGAGCCCGTGAGCTGTGATTTCATTGGTTGAATTAAAAGGAGATGCAATGAAAGCAGCCCTTCCTGGGAGGAAAAAAAAGTAACAAGATGCCTTTGGAACACCAAACCCTCTTTTTAAATGGAACGCAAATTTAAATATTGGGATTTTTTTATACCAGGGGCACATTTGACACCCAATCCTATTCTTACCTCCATAAACATAGATAGACAATAGTCTGTTGGAAAGATAAGTAAATAGTATAATTTATAATTCAAGGTTCGATTCACCTACATGCACACCTACCAGATGCTTCATGATCAAAATATTACCGTGCCTGATGAGTTTCGTCTAAACGCATAAGACAATCATATACATGCCTTTCTAAATGATCAGACCCTGAGACTCTTGCAAAATTAACCCTTTACTAGCCCATTGTGAAGCTTCTATCCAGTGACTCAAATGTGTCCTAATACCGGCCCTCATGGAAACCTTGACTTGTCATTATTTACGCCCCACATTCAGTCTGTGTACCTATTGTGTAATACACCCTAATTCCGTCTAGATTGTAAGCTCCTTTGAGCAGGGTCCTCCTAACCTGTTTTTCTGTACGTCAACTCGTTATGTAATATACTAATTGCAATGCCGTGTCTACTCATTGAGCTTCATATATATATATATATATATAATTATTATATATAAATCACTGCGGTGTAGAATAGGAAGGAGTCAGTTCCAGACCTTGTGACCCTGACAATCTGCCCCTTCACCCCGAGACTCCAAGATTAGGGCAAAAACCCTACTACTCAGAGTCAAACCCTAAAAGTTCCCTATCCTTAACGTATCTTACCTTAAGCCTTAATAACACACCCAGCGGGATGGAGATTCATGGGGTGGAGGTAAAATGTTCCATGAAAATGCAAAAAAAACTAAAGAAGCCATACAAAAATGATTATCACATATTCCTTATACCATCATATCATCCTACAAATGTACATTCAAAAACATAATGTTATCTGTATCTTTAGATTAAACTTTCGCCTAATCGCTACAATATTTCATGGGATTTTTGTCATCCTATGAGACAGTTCAGCGTGCCTCGTGTCAAGCAGTGTTTTAAGCTTTTAGTCTTATTAACGCTCCTTTATTTCCCGAGTGCTCAGCTGTTTGACAGCTTCACATTGATTCGTCTCCTGTGATCTCCGTGATCTTTTAACAAATGTTTCTCACCTCCGTAGTCGTCGTAGCCGACGCCGGGCCTTCTCCGATCGGTAAAACCTGTTTCCAATCCAAATGACCTCATCTGCTTTTTCTGCTTCAGGTCTAGCTCCTAGTTCTGAATCAATTCCGCGTCCGACCTGCTGCACCTTAAAATACGCCTTTCAAGAAAATATACAATACGCAGAACTTTGTAAAGGAATAACACATTCCCTCTATACATTGTGCTCGACGTTTAGCTAGTAAATGTATCAACACCATTGTATTTCAGTCTAAAGTTTCTACTGTTCAGTGACTCTGTGTATAGACCTGTCTCCTGATGTTGACCCCATCCAGAAAGGTGTAAAAGTGCACCTCATTCATATATTTTTTTGTATGGAGTGATTTATTATCACATAACCCAAAAGCAGGCACTGATAGGCTGTTTCTTAAAATGTCGCCATGTTTTTTTTTTTTATAGCTAAACTTTTACCAAACACAAGAACATTAAAACAACATATCTTATAGGAGTTATTTAAGAAACTTGTTAGGGAGCACCATTAACATTCTATTTAAGTGGAAGCTCGCCTTTAATACAAAACCATTACTACATCACAAGAAATGTGTCAATGAGGTCATACCGTAAATCTACCACCGTGCAATCCTTAAATACACACCTAAACTGTAACAGAATATGAGCCTGATTGTGTTTTAGCTTAGTAAGCGATCTAGACATCTGCAGCTACCGATAACTCAGGCCGTTCACATGGAAGGTAACGGGTTTTCGTAACATTTCCCCATTTCCAGCAGTAATGTATCCCTGTGAGATGATTAGATTGTAAATTCATATATATATTTTTACATTACCCTACGACAACAGGACTGCCTCGGTTACAGCAGGACAGAGTTTAGATTCCTTTTCTTAGCTGATTTTTCTCCCCTGCTGAACAAATCATTATAGTTTATGAATGGATGAGCGGTTTTGTAGACGTTTGGGATATGATGGTGCATACTAAATGTGAGACGAGTACCTGCAAATAGAAACACAATGTTAGCTTCCAAATGATTATATAGGGTGTAGAATTTGTAGACAGTTAAGGGGTGACCTTCCAGATTATCTGTTCATTTTTTCATTGTTTTCTATGTGAGAGCTGCCATCTTGCTCCCGTGTCACTTGTTTTTAATTGCTGCTTTGAGTATTTGTGGTTACACAGAGGAACCATAAAGTTGCAAGCGGCCTCTGCTGGTAGAGACTCTTGGTCAACTTGATGAATTAAATATCCCAGGTAATTCTCATCTTGTTGCAGGAGTTCCCACCGTCACAATAGTCAATTGATGCTTAATAGAGCTTCATGTAAATCTCATGCACATACAGAGACCATTCTCCATACCGATATTAAAATTTGGAGTTTCTGCCCACCACTAGAGAACATCAGTTGCCAGCTACTATGTAACGTCTGAACTAACAATGTTTGTTTACTAAACTGTAAGCGTATGGGGTAAAAACATGAGTTTGGAGTGAGTTTGGAACTTTCTTCCAACTCATGAATTTTATTTCACATCCCCAGGGAGGATGACTTTTGAGCCCCGCTAACAAAAAAGCCTAGACAGATCATAAAGAAATAGCGATCACCCTTGCCTTAAACTTGCAAAAAAGTTATTTAGAATGCAGGGTATTGCAACCTTAGTCAAGTCTGGTCCGTTGGGTACATACTGACGTCCTTAGTCCTTCCTGATAATATTTGCCCTGCAAACCATTTACCATTTTAGTTGCCCTTCTCCAAACTCTCTCCGATATGTCAATACCCTCCTGGAGATAATCCTTAACTTGGTTGACCACCAAGATTCTTAGTGAATAGATCCAACCATGCTTCTGAACAAGATACTTGTATATCCTTCAGTATATCAGTTAACATCCCATACAGAAAACAAAAATATTTCAAATTGCTCCTCAAGAGCTGTAATTTAGCCAACGGTCAAGTTGACCAAATTTTGGAGAACAATTTTTCCTCTACTTTTATGCTCAAACATCTAATTTTCATTAAGCCAGCATTATTTGTGTTCAAATGAGACGGTATGTGCGTGATCTTAGAATGTCACGTCAATACAGATGCTATTTTATCTACGCAGATTGGAAGTTTGACATTTCAAAATTCTGCAAATCACTATTTTTGAGAACACGGAATTTTTTTTTACCAAGCATCTATGTTTGGTTCTTTTGTGCGATCTATTAAATTACTACTTAAAAGGTGCACAGAAAAGTTGGCACCTCTTTCGTAACATAAATAAATGTGGGGATAAGAAATAGCAAACGTTGGCAAACTGTAACCTGTTTCATACCTCTTTTCAGAATATAATTTAATGCTACGTTTGACCTTGATTGTCTCTCACTTACTGATGGTAGAAGATGAAAGAGGTCAAAACGAGGTCATCGATGCCTTAAAAATTGATTGAAAATGAATTTATTGCACGTTAACATGACTCGCTACCTGATTCAATTCATTGTCTTGGGCTTTTGTTATGGTGTGCTGATATGATATCTAGTGACACAGCCCTGGCCCCTGGTTTATTAAACAATTGATCTGTCCCTGTAATCTTGCTGCTCTTTAAATATGGTGCAAGCACTTTAGCTGATACAGACATTTTCTGAACTTTGGGGAATAATAGAATTGCTAAAACAAACAAAACACTTAAATAGACATTTTTAATACACAACGAAGCTGAAGAATGAAACATTTGGTAGTTTTTGAGGGTGGGAGTCTGGAGTCTATCTGGAGTCTTCGGGTAAACTGCTGCTCTCCTGAGTCTCCGGGATACTCCTCTCTTTCTAGAGGAAGGGGGAATGGTGAGTAGCCATGCCCAGGCCCCGTATGCTTTCCATCCTACCCAAGACTGTCTGAGGCAAGCCCTACACCATGCAGGGCTAACTTCGTCAACACATCCAGTTATCCCCAACCCCTGGGGAGATCTGTGAGTAGCCATCTCTGGGAAGCTCCCAGGTATGCATATATGGTGGTGCTACAATAGGATGTTGTCCTAGATTTGACACAGGCCAGGACCCTTGCCTCCCCTCAGGACTTACCTCTGCAGCCGCCATATGCATATGACATCATATCCCAGAACCCTATCTCAAATGGACATGGGCACTGGGTTCAAGGTACTATGAATGATGTCACCACTAGGCACAGATGTCCATGGTGTAAATGGGTCGATAACAAGGGAGATCTCCTCAACAAGCCTATTGAGCAGTGGTGAACTAGACAATGGACATCATTTTATTCCCTAACTATGAATTACAGTACATGTTTTATTTCTTACATAAAAAGAGCGGCTCGTGAATATTTATCTTTCCAAAATGAAAACATTAGGTTTAAGTCAAACTTAATGAAAATTAATGACGGTTGTAGCAAAAAAAAGTTGTTGTAGTAAAAAAAAAGAGATTAAATACTTAAGGGAAATTCAATACGAACCTATTAATTATGTAACAGTTTGTTAATGAGCAAAATGTCGGTTCAGTGCTTCAAATATTTTTAATTTTTATTTGTGTTGCGCAACTGTTCATGCATGTTTATGAAGAGACAGAATTGTTTTGTTGAAATGCACTAATAGTTTCCCCAGCCTTCATTAACTGCAAAAGGAAACGTATAATGCTGGCATTATAAATTTAGATAAAGGTGGGAAATCATATTCATTTATTCTTTGTGTAGGAATAACGTTAGTGCGTTTTTAAAGTGGAACAGTCCGCTTTTGGACTGCTCCTCTAGATGGGAACAACCATCTGGGGGTAGGGTTCTGTCAGCTGAAATAAATATACCTTTTGTAAGTGAATAGCAATATCCACAAACTTACGAGAGAGACAAAACAGTAGATAAAACCAGTAATAAGTATCAGGTAATATTATTGACAGCTGGACCACAAGCAAAAGGACTCCCCTAATAAAATTTGCCCACCCTTTAAATTTAAAATGGTACATCCCAAATGGAATGATGGTAGAAGTAGAGAGAATTTAGGTTTTTAATGCGCAAATAATTATGCAGGAATTCTTGCAACTAAAATCACAAGTTGTAAATGAATAATGAATGTGTAACAAAATTATCACGACAATCGGCATAAATGGCTTAACCCCTTCATGACAAAGCTCGTTTACGGGCTCACAACGCATTGTTTTTAATGGGTTTAAGGACAGCCCATTGTCTTTAAGGGGTTAAATCCTGATTTTACATTCATAGACATATCTGTTGCGCTTTGAGTCTGAAAAGACACAGGCAAAAAATCCAAATTGACGAATTGGGATGATTTTCCTTGTTCACATGAGCGTTGCTCCTCCATGGCCTGGTTGGTGATATCGCATGTGTCGGTACAGCCTACATAGTCTCTTGTAACAGCACATGACGTTATATCTCAATATAGCGGGATGCAGTGGGGTTCTGTGCTGTGTACTCTTCCGTCCATTCGTTGGATTGGACATTTCTCAGATGCATATGGCAGAACGCTTATAAATGAAGCTGAATATGATTATTTCCCAGATGTAATTCATTATAACGCAATGTTTTAACCCTTGTGCTTACACTAACAATATTGTCAGCCGTTCTATTTCCTCCCTAGACTTCTTAAGTAGACTTTAGTGACTATGTAGCCAAGGGGGTCAAAATAATAAGATGGCCAGCGATAAATCATTATTGAAAAGATGAATTAATTCAGACATAATTGGTAATTTGGTAAAACATAATGTTTTTGGAAACCTTACCTTTAATAATCCAAATAAACCTAACCTTCCTTCCATTAATCTTGGCTCTTGCTTCGCGTTGACAACTGACAAGTAAACAAGCCGCCATGTTTTAAAGGCAATATACTGGCCTTATGAACCATGCATTGGTGTTATATAGGCACAATAAAACATACATTACCAGTTAAACAATGAGCCGATCTCTGCTTAATCTTTAAACGGTTAAATACGCAGTGACTTTCTTTCAGTTTAATAGCTAAATGGATGTGTAGGACATTCCAAGCACTTAACGGAAGGTTTTGTTGTAAATGACTCAGACAGTATATGATTATTGGATATAATGCTTTGTGTTTTTAATAGTGTTTTGTGTTGTGATCATTTTGACAAAGCATAAAATGAACTAGCAATTGGAGACAAACAATAAATCACTATAATTTTTCTTCATTCCCTTTTTTTTTTTCTTCCTATGGAGCCCTGCAGCCGTTAAAGTAACCCTAGAGAATATTTATTCTGTGTTTTGTTGTAAGATGTAGAAGGAGCAGGCAGGATTTAATGGATTGTTTCCTATTTGTACAGGCGAACAGCATGTTGCATTCTTCAAATAAAAAATAGTCTATGTACAGGTAAGCAGCATGTTTTCAAAATCATGTCCGATTCAGTATTTCTATGGATGTGCTGCTAATGGAATATACAGAAGCCTGTTTCTTACACAATTTATTTATGGAAACATAAAAATATAGAATTTGAGGGATTGTTTTTTTTCCTGCTTTAAAGAGTCAGACCTTAATTAGTCGTTGGTCTCATCTCAGATTTAGGAGCCACATGCCCGGTCCATAAATTCCTTCACTGTTGTAGTATCTACCACTTCTGCTCCACTTAACGAGCACCATCTCAAAAAGTGAAAGTTCCTTATCATCAAAGCCTCTGACCTTCCAGTCTGGAACCATCTCTCCGTTTATTTCAATGCTTAGCTTTATTGACTTGCGAAACCCGTCAAGATGTAAGAGGTAGAGGCTCTTCTCTAGCATGTTTACTAATAACCTTTATATGCTCATCCATGTGTGAGTTAGGTTGAGCCACTCAAGTCTTCAGGGCTAGCCCAGACTGATTTAAAATTGTTGACTGTAGATGACAACACAACTCTTCTTTATCTGGAAAAAGAAAAAAGAACTTCCCGGAAAACTCTAAGTCAAACTAAGATAACTCCCGCATATGCTTCCAACTCACCAACTTCACCATACGCAATGTGTTTCTTACTGTTCCCTTTTATTCTACTCTTTCATTCTACTCTGATACCATTACATAAGTTATGGTGAGTAAAGGTGATGGAAAACCCTTCCACTAAAATTAAAGGGAAAGTAGAAGTTATTATTAAACGCTCATCTACAGACACCGCTTCTGGCTTGTCTGGTGTCTGTAGATGAGTGTTTAATAATGTTTCTACTACCCCTTTAATTTTAGTTGGGCATGCAAATAAGTGCAATAATTATTGACCTGATTTGCATGCCCCTACCCAGAATCCTTTGTTGTTGCGGCCGCACCATGAGATTTCTGAGGAAAAAACAAGCCTTTTGGCTTGTCTGTTGTCTGTATATGAGTGTTTAATAATGCTTCTACTACCCCTTTCATTTTAGATGCGCATGCAAATATGGGCAATAATTATTGACCTTATTTGCATGTACCTACCCAGAATGCCTTGTGGTTGTTTGCAGTACCATGAGATTTCTGAGGATAATAATTATTGCCCTTATTTGCATACGCCTACCCAGAATCCCTTGTGATTGTGACAGTACCATGAGATTTCTGAGGAAAAAACCAAGCCTTCTGGCTTGTCTGGTGTCTGTTTAATAATGCTTCTACTACCTGTTTAATTTTAGTTGCGCATGCAAATAAGGTCAATGCCATGAGGTTTCTGGGGGAAAAACAAGCCGTCTGGTGTATGTAGATGAGTGTTTAATAATGGCTACTACCCCATTCTACTCTGATTTAGTTAGTGATTAATTACTTGGGAGTATTTGCAGTAATCCAGGAACTACCTTAATTTACCAAAACTTTGCCACCCGCTTCAAAGAACAAATATTTAAACCATTTTATTAACAAGCAAGGTTAAGAAATATAGAAATGTCATCAACCTAGGAGTATCAAGGCCCTTGTCAAGTACAAGGGTTAAAAAAAAACACTCAGTAACTGATTAGATTTTCAGTCTGTATCCCTAGGGTTTGCAGAAGGCAACGTAAAAGCAAAGCCTGCAATAAAAGCAGTTACATTATAGCCATACATCTCCTCTAATAAAGCAATACTTTCTATATGATACATTCGCACCAATCTATCACAATAACTAATGAGAGGAAGAATGACAACTGTCATCAACAAGAAGCCATAGAGGAAAAGTGAGAGTTAAGAATACATACATAAAGCTGTGGTTCCTCGCCTTGCTCTTCCGACGGTCCTGGATGTGAGTATCTTCTCAACTTAACTTAAGTGTTTCAATGAGTCACTAAGTACTTATGGTAGGTCTTCAATAGTTCGTTGGTTACTTGTAGCTATAATCTTAACAAACTTTCAGTGTTAGCAACCACTGCTAGGCTTAAAAAAAAGTTGCAAAAAGCCCAGAGAGTTTCACCTTGACAGAGTGACGGCTATTCCGTGTATATCTTTGCATAAATTATTCCAGAAATGCATACAGGGCCTTTTTATTCTGTGATCCAAATGAATGGCAAAATGAGGAGCGGTGATTTAGATCTGTTCTAGAACGCGTCGCTGAGCAATCCATTTTTTTTTTTTTAGAAAGGCTTTAAAGATTTTGGAACTAGGGTGCTTGACAAGACAGGTCCCTGGAGCATCCTGATGAATGTTCTCTGAGAGGGTCGGGGACTCGCGTTAAAAAGCTACATAAAAACCATATACCGCAGTAGAAGAATTATCGGGACTTGCTATACTTCTCTTGAGTTCTGTATTTAAAATCAACATTCTATTATTAAGTTCTTGCATCATCATAATTAATCAAATGCTTTTAGGTGGACATTTAAATCGGTTTAAAATTGTTGAGTATTGTGTCTTACAAATACCTTTTTTTTTCTTATCTATGTGAATCTATCTTATCAATGAAAAATGGACTTATTTTAATCAAAAGTTATTATTTTTGTAGCTTAGAGGCATTCGGCTAATGAATATATTTTGGCCCCATGCTGTTCTCTTGATGCTTGGTAGCGTTCGGTTGGAGATCTCGCCACAAGTACAAACAGAGACAACTAGGATTCCGACTAGTTCCAGTTGCCATGGAGAATATGTTAGATAGCTTTAATACATCTCTGTGAATTTCTCCCTGGAGTTTTGCCTTGACAAGTTAGAATGTAAGAGGAGAGCAAGAAGCCATAATCTTCAAGCCGTATGAATAAATGACTGATTGAGTACTAAGGGTAAAAACAGCTCACTGTGGTGTTGGCAGCATGTGGCTCAATAAAGCAAGATAATCAGAATAATAGAAAAGACAAATGCACCCAGCGGATGATGAGCCTGTTACATACAAAAAAATTATGTTTTCTTTGTGTAAAACAATGAACATTTTCACCTATGTTTTAAACGTGGGTGCCAGAGAGCAGGACAATGACGGCCCATACCTGCCCAACATCCTTTCCAACATCGTCCGGATAGTGTGCGGCAGTGATGTCATTGCAGGATAGATTTGACATCACATCAGGTTCTGCCTAAATGAAACTGCAGCTCTGTGTGTGCATGTACATAGATTACTGCTCTAGGATACTCCTTGGTCCACTGGAAATTAAGTATATTTTGTCTGTGAGATTTAAAGGGTTAAACATAATTCAAACAACAAAATATTGACATATGCATGATGCAGCTGATGGTTGCTCACTGGGACAGCAGAGTGGGTGCTGTAGTGTGTGATCAGGTGAGTATGGAGCAATGTCAGGCAGTTGCCCAATATGCCAGATAGCCAGTCCGGTCCTGTTGACTACCAGCTCAACGGCACTTGAGCTATGGCGAATGTGAGTCCATGCAATCTGGACTAAGTTGTACCAGTAACATTCATACTTGGCTTCTCATCTTTTAGTGATTTTACTTGTTCATCTCCTAAATTCTCTCTTTCATTACCCAAACACAAGCGAGTTCATTTCTCTTAAACAAATGTACCTTCCATTACTCCTGTTAAGTTAATTACTATGTCGCTTCATCTACGAATCCAGCAAATTAAAAAGAGGAAATAATTGATTTGTGCTGATATAATTAATGATTTTTTCTTCTTTTTTTTCCTGTTGAAACCTTGTGATGTCAAGGAGAAATTAATTACTTTATAAAGGGTTATCCAAAAGAAATATGTAAAGCAAACAGTTCAATTTAAATACTTTTTCCCGACTTTCAAATCGAAAGCAAACTTTCTGGATGGGGTTATGCGCAGGATAATCCTTCATGCAGAGAGGAATTTAAATGAGAAAAGTATTCATTTTCTGCACTTAACATTTCATTAAGGCAAAGTGGACCATTCTGTCTCTTTCCAACACATTGTATTCAAGTAACTACCCTCTCTGCAAAATGAAGAAAAGTCTATGCGTCCATTGAGTTGCCTGCTGAAAGAGTTAAAAAGAAAAAAGGCTGTACATTGTAGCAATACTGAATGTTTTGTAGTCAATATGAAGAAACAAATGTTGAAAAACACAGCTTTTAAGAAGCCTGGCTAAGAAAATTTGGGTAAGCCAGGAGGGGTCTGAAGCTGGAAATTAATAGAAACAAAAGAATTGAGGAACGCTGGACACATGCATTTTTGTAAAAGAGGACGTACAATAACTTATTAAGGAGATGAGGGTAGAGATGAGTTTATAAAACCCTAGTTGATTGCCCAGTGGAAACAGCTGATTAGGCAAGTGAGGGGGGGGATCAGCACTCAAGCCATCTAGTGGCTACAAGGAGAAGTGCACCCAACGACAGGTCATCGATTCGAATCGTGGTACAACTGGTGCCAATATTACCAATAAAATTTGGTTGAATTTTAAAAAGCTACATTTATAATTTATTTGCTTACCAGGTGCTAGCTATTGTAGGTTTGTAAAGTAATTGTAGATTGGTGGTAGATTGTAGATATGACGTATAAGGTATATTACCTTATACATCATATAAAGGTAAGTACGATGCAATGAAAAGTATAAAATTAGCACACTATTGTTTTTTTTTAAAAAATATAATCCGATTTAATTTAGGATACTGGTGTATTTTTTCTTTTGTTTTTTTTTTAGATCCACCAGAAGTATATTGTATTATATACAACATTTTTTTAATTATTTGCATTTACCTCAATATGCCGATGAAACCAATCATTTTTTCCCGTCATCTCCAAAAGTTTTAAACTGTATTTCTTAAAGGAGTTCCATGATTAAAACGTGCTGTAATCTTATCTAGCTAATCGTTTATTCGGAAACAAACTTGTGACGGAAAGTTGATTGAGAAATGAAGCAGTATTATCCCATACTAGCTGGTTCAAGGACTTTAATGTCACGCGGTTATTTAGAATCTTAGAGAAGATTTATTCCACAGCACTGAAAAATCACTTCTAGAATATTTCAAATAAAATTACAAATCTTTTTGCTTAAACCCTAAATGATTTACTCTGACCCTTTCGTCAGAATATAAGAAAAGTTGAACATACCAAGGTAGCCGAATGGTTCTGGTGAAGACTATTCATATAATTATGTTATGGAAAATGTAATTAGGTTTAATGATTCTTTGTTTCAGACTTCCAGAAGTCATAATAACAGCACCATCTAGTGAAATACTCGATTTAACTGAACTATTTTTATTTCCGTGTTTTTTTTCTTTTTTTCCATTTGTTATATGTTTTTAAACTTCATTTTCTGCGTAAAATCCTCTGCAAACAGCTACAAACTGCCTGTTACATCATGAGAGGCGCCGGACAGCTCGAGGAACATCTCTTACCATTTGCGCTGATTAAATATTAAAATAAAGGATTCCATTACTTGAAATTACACAGCGGTTTGATACAGCTAAGAAGAATTGGCTGAGAACGCATTTATTTCAACTTTCCTGTTCTCATACAAACTTAAATCATGTATCCCTTGCCATGGCTTTCATCGTCATCAATGTAGGGGCCTCAACTTAGAATCAAAACAATCGGAGGTATTATTGCTTTCTTTTCATGGGGTCCCATCCCAAATCTCCATAAATAAACTCTTATTATACCAGCTGTCTCATCCACAACCCGAACCGAAGCTTAAAAGTTTGGGGAAATAGGTGCAGCACTCCATGATGTCACAGTTTTGATGCATGACATAGGCACATATACCCTGTGTTAAGAACTGCATAAATGATGATGATGAAGATGATGATGATGATAAAAATACACAACTGTTTAACTATTTTACATGCAAACCCTTTCATGCAATGTTTGCAATACGGAACTAAATAGTTAAGTCGACAATATTTTTTTCTTTAGCAGAGGAACAAGGCACGCATTTATGTTATCTGTTCCATCCATAAGGCATTTGTTTTATTAAGAATACCGTAATAATGGTCATTTCTGGTCATCATACCACATTTTCCCTTTTGAAGAAATGACATTTTCGAAAATGAATTCTGTAGGAGGAACAGGACGTTGTGATCTTCGAAACTCTCCTTTTATCCACGGAACACATTATAATTTTATTCTGTAACACAATGACATATATATATATATATATATATATATATCCAGAAATGGTTATTTTCGATGACGGGTATCTGCTGTGTACTGCAGAACAGCCCTGAGCTTGTAAATTTCTACCCGAGTCAGGCGGAAGACGTTAATGAGATGCACCATTTATTAACTGGATACACGATCTAGGCTTGTCGGGCAGATTTTCTCTCCTACTGGCTTGATATATTCCATATTGTTATGTGTTAGAATTATTGCTTGTGTTCATTCATTTGCCTGAGGAGACAGCAAACCAACCTAAGCTAATTCTACACCCGTTGCCGGTCTTTTGTATTCTCTACCGGCATCAGTATGTTTGTCTCGATCACCCAACACCTGATTTAAAACTTTTCGTTTTGCTACAAATCCCCCCACATAGGTAGGAAGCCTTTATTCTACTCATTAGCATAAAGGGTTAATGCTTTGCCTTCGTTTCTTTCTTTCTAGATATTCACACAATATCATCTACAGACACCAGACAAGCCACAAGGGATTCTGGGTAGGCGCATGCAAATAAGGTCAACAATTATCACCTTTGCCTCTATATCCACTTTATACATTATTTACTAAACAAACAATCCTCGTGTTAGGCAGCACTCAATTCTTGGTGCCCGAGCAGTACTCCATCTGACCCAAAACAACGCAATTAAAGTAAAAACCCAAAAATCTGGAACGGGCACTCACCACAGCATGAAAAAGATTCTGTAGTTGTATTGAAACGTTGCCACATGTGGAATAAACACATGTCAGTTTGTTGAGTTATATCAATTTATTTTAATTTTATTTACTAACCAGTGACTCCAGATGATATAAAATTCAACCATTTAACTATGCTTTGTGCAGGGCTATAATGGCACATTTTCCAGGAGAATCTCACTAGGGCTGGACCTTTATGAACGGGGGCCTGACCAGCAATAACGAGGTAGCCCCAGCACTTTAAAGGCCAGCAGGCGCCTTGTGGCGTAAATGGGGCCGGCTGCTGGATATGGGCGGCCACACATTATGTTTTTAATGCTCACATATCTAGCCGTACACACACTCCAGGGGCAGATTGGGTGCCGATGGCCAGTGGCCCATCCGGGATTTGCCCAGTGTGCCAGATGGCCAGTCCAGGCCTGTTCATGAAACATGGTGGCAACAAGGAGGTGAGATCTTTCATCTCAATGTAACTCACCTGTTACATGATGAACGTGAAGCCTTTTTGTATAATACAGCCCCAAACGTATTTATAAAGTCCTGAGATTGTGTGTGTTGAAGGATTGTTAAGGATATTTTTTAAAGCAAGGCATTCAGAAATAACTGAAATGTACCGCTAACATGTCTGCTCCATAAACAATATGTGAAATTGGAATAACATTTACTGCAGAACGTATTACAGATTAAAACCTAGTGTGTTTAGGACGCATGAGCTTAATTGATATTGTTTTTTTTAAATGCTTGCTAATTTAATACAAGTAAGCATGTAAGTCCCAGGACACATAAACGTGATTTATATTGGTTTTCCAAATGAAAAGTGCACGTTTTTTACTGTAGCAAGTCTGCGAGCCGGCTGCATTTTTAACTCTTGATTACAAAAACGTTGTAACAGCAAATTATTCCGGACTCCTTACAGTGCATAGACTGAGGTTTCATTTGATTACTAAGCACCCATCAGACCTCAAACAATTAATGGATACATTCCCTGCTACGTTTGACATATTTTTCTTAGGTCTCCCTAGGCCTGATCAAGGGCAGCACTCGCAGCCACCCCACCACGGTCACCACCCTTACTGCGGAGGGCCAATATAACATGGTGTCAAATCTTGGAGTTATTAAGGACACGTACCACCCAGTAGAGAATCCTATGTAGGCTATGGTAGGTAGGCACAGTCCTCCATAGTTTAAATGTTTCATTTGCAGCTAGCCTATTCAGCAATGGCTCCCCAAGGAACCTGATCACCCAGTAGGGGAGTCATCTCCTCGTTTAGAGGCTGCCATGACCCGCACCTGACAAGGCTAAAATAAAAGAGTAAAGAGTGATATTATTTTTGCAGAGAAACTTTCAGGATTTCAGAATAAGGACCCTGGAGGTCCGGAAAGCTAAAGTGACTCTACATCTTTTCTCTGTTGCCCCCCCCCCAAAAATGTATAACCTACGTCTAAAAACTCCAAAAAGACCAAAATGACTATATCCAATTACCTTGTACTCTTGACACTAACTGAAACAATTCATCTCTCCTTGGAACATTGCTTAATTAAAAGAACAAGGCCAAATAACAAAACCTGCTATTCTTCCATGATAACTGTTGTGCAATTGACCGGTCTGACATTTATGTTCAGGAAAAAATTGTTGTTTTTTTTATTTTGTTTTTTTTTTATATTCACATCTAACTTGTGTTTTGAGGATGATACAAATAATTGTTTATGTATTTTGCATGAAAGCAATTGTCTCATTGTTTGTGTGAAATAAAAATCATACTTTTCATCTAATAATGTAATTACCCGAATCTTTGGTTTATTTCAGTTTCTAGGCATTTAGTGGACACATGCCGTGTTATCATTTCACTTATATGAACACATACAATGGAAGAGACACGGATACCATGGCACATTATTCTCTCTGCGAACGGGATACTTAGTTACTGCCCACAGCTCTAGAGATGAGCAAATTCCCCACGGTTTCTTTCATCATCCCAATTCTTCTAAACTTTTGTGTTTCATAGAATCTGTAAGAATACCCTGTTATTTGTAATGAATTTTGCTTAGACTTGTTTCATGAACCATATAAGAATGTTATCGGAAACATTTTATTATATTATTTTCTGCAGCAAAGGCAGGGAAAGAAGTCATCCCTGGGCCACAGTGATTTGAAGAAATCTTTGTCATCTCCATAGCCATTTCTCTTCTTCAGAACAATATGAGTCCAGGATTTTAGAAAGTTTGGAAACTTTCCAACCCCACCTCTGAGCAATGAAGTGGAAACGATGATAACTGGATCTTAAAAATAGGGGAGATGATGCCATCTAAGTAGGCAGCAGCTTAGGAGCCAAGGGGGGCAATTAGTAGATTAAGGGGAAGGACATACGAGGGAGGGAAATCTTGCAAAATAAGCAGTTGGGTAGCAATGGAAGAACAAATTAAACTGTCTTGATTTAGTCACATAGCCCTAACTTTTGCATTATTAATGGAGAATCCGGGATATTAAAGAAACCAAGGTGCCTGTTTGTCGGAGATAACAGTTACTGCATGTTGTGGCAGAAAACTCTTGGTGATAAATTTTTCTCTGTTTTTACCAACAGCAAAATGGCTCCTTTTTTATTCAACCATACTCAGCAAACAGAAGAGGACTCCTGCTTGGGCATGTTCACTGTGTAAACCTTTTTTCTTCTAAAGGTGGGAAACATATTATGTCTTATTATCATAATCTGCTAATGTAACTATTCATTGTAATGGATGACGCTGCGCCTGTGACGTGCCCTAGATGAAGACCACAAGAGCTGATTGAAGGAGACCAGAACCTGACCTTCAACTTTACCATCATAAATTAGATGACATTACATCATGTATTGTTTCTTTTTGTATATTTTTTATTTCAAGTATTAATCTTTGGTTGGGGGGGGCAAACTTTTGGCAGCAAAAATATTAAAACAAAATTATACTCCCTCTCTCCATCAGTTGATAACATTTCTCATGGAATTAAAATTATATTTGAAAGCCATTAAAATTATGGCCAGAACCCTAAATATGTCACGTCTCTCTGCTTGGATTACTAAAAGAAGACAACATTAAATTGTCTACCATAGACCTCAGTAAATGTCTACCACGAGCAAAGCTAGGCAACTCATTAGTTTGAGTGTGAGTTATAATCTTTACTTGTTATTTAAAAGCATGTCTTCTTGGTGGGCTGGAGCATTAAAAAAATAAATAAATAAAAAAAAATAAATAAATATAACAAATATATAACTATATATAATATTATATATAATATTATATATATATATATATAATATATTATTATTAATATATGTTACCTTATAGACATCTTACATTGTGAAAAGAAGACATACCACCTCATTTTAAATTTGTTTTTATCCATCAATAATATCTCAGCCATGGGAAGCTGGTGAATAATCTTGCTCTACAATATAGTATCCTCATCAGAATAATTTAGCTACCTACGAAAGCCCATTATGTGGATTACATTAAGCCTATAGCTAATATTAATTGTTTTTGAATATATATTTATTGTAAAGATATCATCAAATTGCTAACCTAGTGATTTCCAAACCCATATTCCAATTAAAAATATTTACTTAGGAATGAATGGGTTAATGGGTGATTGTACCACAAAAGCAAATTTTGAACAATCCCGAACAGATTTATTTTATGTAACTTGCTTTCTTCTTTATATATATATATCCTTGAGGAAACTACGACCTTTACACATCCCGTGTCAACATAGCCTGTATTAGAGGAATGGTTGTATCGTCCATAAATTCCCAACGGGTTTCACTCTGTCAAATAATCTCACCATAATTGGCCTTCCTTCACTCAACTACGGTCTGTGTATCTGAACACGGCTTATTAAACGAACCACATATTTGGAATAATACCATAAATAAATAAAGTTTGGTAAAGAATCTATCACTGTCGCTATTATTGTTGTAGTTAATTTTTTATATTTACCGGCTATGCCATGGCATCTGCCACCATCGATAGTTGAACAGATGGGGCATTTGATTTTCATTCATTTTTCAAGAAGATTGTACCAGAATCCTACAGTCAGCTCAAGTATGAAATTTGTTAAGAACCTCTAGCAGGTAGGTGAGCAGATAGTCAGGTCCTGGATATGAGTTCCTTATGAGTTGTATAATCGGATTTACAGAATATGAAATCAAGATTATACCTCTTACTACACGGATGATTGCATTACTATGGAAAGCTCTCGGTCCTTCAAGAGGATGATGGAACTGAATATACAAGGAAAGTGCACTACACAAAATCACAAGAAATTCGGGGTTAAAATCGAAGAATAATCACAGCACCAAGTTCAGCATCAATTTTTTTTAATGTAGAATATTAGACTCACTGGGAAGGGTCACATTTTTTAGTATATTGTTAAAACCTTACATTCGTAGATACTGACTAGCGCTAAAGACATGGGTGGGATCGATACATATCAGTAAGTTGATTAGAAGGAATAGAAATTATACAGAAAGGAAAAGTATATCAGGCTTTGGCACGGCAGAAGTAAGTGGAATGAATGCCCCAAAAAATCCTAGATATGAATGGAGCCCTTGGGATGAATGGTGGTGCTGGCGCTTTAAGGCCAGTGGTCATTAAATAATGTACTTGTGGCCACCAGCTGTATTGGAGTAGCCACGCAATATGCCCCTACACTAATGTGGGGTGTAGACCCGATCTGCTGCCCTAAATGAAGCAAATACATTTAGCAAACTAAAAGAATTGCCTTTGAATTCTTATATACCCTATATCATTGATTAGAAGAAATTGCACTCTTAATGAGGACGGTGCATTTCCTGATTTGATGGACTCCTAAAGTGCCCTTGTCTGCTTTACCCCATAATTTAAAATTATGTGTTCTGCTTATAGCCGGAACTTTAAAAACTGGGGTCAAGACACCAAATGAAACTGTCAATCATGTATTAATACAGACACACATAACGATTAAAGCAAAGATCTTAAATATACTTATTTCTCTAAGAAATGAGATGGATTTACTTATGCATAGACTGGAAAGTCCAATAGACATCCACCCAATAAAACTACCCAACAATACACTCCTGCAAAACCCTCAATCCCTTTATCCAACTTGTGACCATTCTGTTCTTCAAATAGAAGTAGAGATTCATAGCTCTTTGCCGCAGATATGGAATGAAAAAATCTCCATAACATAACATAAACATCCAAAATAATTATGTAGAAATTATAATTATTATTATTAATTATTTCCAGTATGTATTTTACGCAGTTATGCATTCTTATGACGTACCCAGTATTCAATAATATTTTATTATTATTATTATATGTGTTAATTCACCAGTTATTATATCTTACCAGTATTATTATTATTATAGTAATTAAGCTTTTTTTCAGCCTCTTATGGACCTCCTTCAAAGAGCTGACGTTATTATACACAAGACAAAGTCCCTACACACTTAGGATATGTTAGGTTGCAATGTATCTGGAAAATAATATTCTAGAAATATATATTAGCTTTTTTCAAACAATTACATTAATTGGTAAAAAAAACACACATAGCGTTCAATACGAACATCAAAAACCTAATATACTTAATACATTTTGTATTGTGTTGGGAGTTCATACGTTATTAAATCGAGAGAAGAAATATAATATTTGTCAATACGCCGGCATGATAAATATCGAGGGCTCATGAGTTACAACTTCCACTTATAAAGTCAGTTTTTAACTACGCTTATTTAGACAACTTTTACAATAGTGTTGAATCAATAAAGTCTTCCTACCTGCCACCCGCACATATAAAATGTTGCTTTTCTAAGCATAGCATCAGTTTAGAATAGCTTGACACTGCAGATACAATTATTCAAAGCCCTGAGGCTTAATTAGAGGATTATAGACAAAGAGTTTTTTTTTCTTCTTCTTTTTCTACATGCTAAGTGGGCAAAAGTGAAAAAAAAAAGCAAATCAATGCCTCTTCAGAGCCAGGACGGAGAATTCTTCACATTAAATTGGCTCTTGGGACGTATTGAGAGCCCATAAGAGGAAGCCAAAGGCTTTCGCTTACGCTTTAAACAGTCATAGCATAGGTACATTTAAAGTGGTGAGGTTCCTACAATCAATATGTCGTTGGATGGAAGTCTGCCGGAAAGAAGGGAGTCTACTGAATTTTCTATAAACCCATGTCATGTCACAGAAATACACCGTGCATTAGTTGATCGCCTCTTTTCTGGCTCTAGAAGTACTTTCAATTTACAATGCCGCCAGCATGAGTACAAAAGAATGGATTCTTACCGAAATATGGTTGTTATAGCTACATAGTGGCACTTAAGACCGGGGCTTGATTACCAATATGGGGCACTAAGGGTTTATGTAGAATAACACCGTTTCAGGGTCAAAAATTGTTGCAATTTTTTAAGACTCTCTAAGAGGAACAGGGTAGCGCAAACATAGTCCCTTTGCTTCATTTACCTGGAAAAACACTAAAATAAACTGATCTGATGTTATAATTGCCATTTGTCTAATTGCCCACATTCACTCTCTCACTCTTACTCACACTCTTATTCTCTCTCTCATGCACTCTGAGTGTCTCCCTACATTCTCCATTGACCTCTTCCGCTTCCATGTCTCGCAGCTCCCCTTCTTCTCTAGCACCTTCTTCATCTACTAGTTCTTCTTTCTTCTGTCTTCCATCTTCTTTCTTCGTTCGCGTCTCAGTGGACATGCCATTCCAGAGAAAATGCAAAAAATGGCACTGCTTCCCGTAACACCTTCTAATTGGTGGATTTCACCGGAAGCTCCGCCATTTTGGAGGAAGTAGACTGGAGGTTACCTTTGTCTCACTTTGTACACCCTTTCCTCCGATCCTCCAATCGTATGTGGTTCCCCAGATGCCGTCCTGCATTCATAACGTTTGGGAGAATTGATAACCACGATCACTTCTAAGTGCAGAGCTGTACACATCAAGCACAAAGTAGCAGAATTTAAGATCTGGCATCTAATAAACAACAGCAAAGTCTTTAAAGTACTTTTGTATCAGATATATTTTTAGAAGTTATAAGCCTGTTAAAATAAGTGTTGTTAAAAAAAAAAAAAAAAGTTCTTCGCTTTATGAGTTTTTCCTCTGATTTATGGGCTTCCCGTTTTCCTATTAGCAAGATAGATCTTAGGGTAAGAATTAATGCAATTCCTTTATTACTCCTGTCCAACCTGTGTACTAATCCCGCAATGTAAAAATGATTTAAACCTGTTCTCGCTGGATACATTTGGTGTATAGTCTGAGATACGAGAGAAATAAAAAGAGGATATAATCCGTGCTTAATATTTAGAGTGGTCTATTTATCACTATTGTGCTTACGAAGCATTACAACAAAGATGCGCATAACCATAACCGCGTAGTCTCGATAGTGTTCTGAAACTTAACGGTGTGTTCATGTGCATCACCTTCATTAATTATCTAAACACATCATTTTAATTTATGTTGATACAATGTGTTTTTTCAGTGTCTGAGCTTTTGTTTTGCATTCCCTTGTAACTTTGTTCTTGCTTATGCAAAATAAGCAACTAAATTAACCATTTGAGACACTTTTATATAATTGTGATAGAAAGCAAGAGATACAACAAAGTATAGTATGAATATAAAATACCGGTACTACAATACAATATATATATATAATATATATATATATATATATATATATATATATATACACTATATATATACACTATATATATAATCTATAATACATAATACAACATAATATATGTATATATATATACACATATATATATATATATATATATATATATATATATGTGTAATTTCAGGCCAAAAATAAACAGATAAGAACCATTAGACACAAACCTAAGTAGTTGGTCTCATCTTCGATTCAGGAACCACATGCCTATCCCGCGCATGCTCACGATATTGGCGACTACTGCTTTTGCTGGGAGGCAGTTCCATTTCCGTACTACCATCTCATTAACGTGAAAATTCCTTACTTTGACCCTAGACGAACTAGTCTATATGGTAAACTCGGATTAGGATGAAACAGTGAAACAATTATTTATTTTTCTTGAAATTGCATCTTTATTCTTCATGACACTGCTGAAAGTTTATGTCAACCAATCAGCTTCCACCAAATAAAATAAATAAGTTTAGTTTAGTTTATATATATAATATAATATATATATATATATAATATATATAATAATTCAATGTTTAGATATAACATATTTTTATATATAACTTTAGTTTATATATATTATATATATATATATATATAGTTTGTGTATTACAGTTAAAATGTTAATAAAGTAAATATTAGTTAAAAATAAAATGGTACAACAAAAGTAATATTCTTAACTGTGCATTCAATGTTTAACATTATCATTATGATAATCTGAATGAGCTGTAATTCTTTGCTCACTAATTCAAATGCTTTAGAATTTAGCAACAAATCATTAAACATAATTATTTCTAATGTTCTGAATGTAATTTATTATCTAACCATTAAGGCTTGATTTGACGGTTTTCATCTAAACAAGGCATGCCTTTTATTTTCAGAACATAATTAAAATATGTTGTTCCTTCTTTAAAATATATTTTGCACAACTGTCACATATTCACAATTTAATGGAACTATTAATATACTGTACTAACCGCCTGGCCCTACATACAGAAAAATTATTAAATCAAGGATTAACCCCTTAATGACAAAGCCCGTACATGTACGGCCTCAAAATGCATTGTTTTCAATGGGTTTAGGGACTGACCATTGTCCTTAAGGGGTTAAATATTATTACAATATATGTATCCATCTCCGAGAATCTATCCGTATTATTCTAGTCTCTCTGTGCCGAGCCACAGGGACAGCTCCTGTTCTCTGGGAGGCCATGTCCAGGAAGAAGAGGACGAAGAAAGAAGACAGACGATAAAGAAGATGCAAGAGAAGACGCTGAGCTATGTGGCAAGGAGACAGGGACACTGGGAAGGGTTGGTTGGAGAAGGTAGGGAGACATACAGAGAGAGTGTGAGAGTGTTTGAGAGTGAGTGGGTGAGAGCGTGAAAGAACCAGCGAGATTCAAACGCAAATTCAGAGCTCTTTGATTCATTTTCATTTGTTTCGTCGTGTGGTCCCTACGCGTTTTCGTTAATTCATACAAATTGGCAAAATTGGCAACTTTCTACTGATTACGCAGAAAACCAATAGAGAGATAAAAGCATTTCACTCATGAACTCTATAAAGCGATATTAAGCGAGCAGCCAATTCTACTTTATATATGAAAGTATGGCTAATTATAAAATGTATCCTATTCTTGGCAAGCGCAGACATATTTTTTTTTGAAAAAAGCCATAGATTTCCGTATGTAGAAAATAGACATGTGATTAGTTATACCTGACGCTGATTAAATACAAAGTAGCAAGTTAACGTCTACAATCTGTGTAACAAAAGAAATACGGGGGTCCATAAATTTCTAAAACAGCAGCGTATTCTCATAATGTACTACATGCGAAAAAAGATAAGCATTTCAAGTTCTCTTAAAGCACAGATTAAAGGCTCTATAAATTGTGATTCTATAAATTGCGCGGAAGGTACTCTCTGGTGCCTTCAAAGCTAAACCTATCCATTTCCCCATCTGTGCCAACGGCGGGAACAGCTCCTCCAAAATGTTTGGATCCATTTATATTTATTTATATTTATATTTATTTATATTTATTTATATTTGGTTTAACCGTCGTCAGTTTCGGTTCTATAGGTCATGGTTTCTGATATTGTCAATTCAATAGAATTTACGACTATCCGTCATAAAAAAAAAATACTTTGGTAGAAAGTCCACAAACCGCATGAAAACCCATCCAGGGCTTGCCTGTGTATCCTAATATCAGCGCTGATGATATGCTGACATATCGTAAGGGCCTATTTGGCTTTTTACTAGACATGTCACAACTCATCAAAGGTATCATAGAACCGCGTGATCAAGAAAAGAATTGTAACGACTTTCTACTCCGACAGCGACTGTCACCTGGGATTCAAAGAAACTAGACAGGCTAGACAAGGGTGAGATGTCACACCGTCATTTCTATATGAGATCATTAGATTTTATTGCTACATCTTATTTCGTAATGTGTCAAAAAAAAGACGACTTTAACCGATTTCAAATATCAGCCTGCATACAGCAAGCAATACGTACGCCGAATACGGACATTAACAAAAAAAATGCATTTAATCGAAATCCGGCAATCAGAATTCAATCATTTAACTATTGCCGTTAGGCATCGGATACAATTACATTGTCAGTTGAGCTGGACAAACAAAATTTAAAAAAGAAAAAAAAAAAAGCATTTTATTTATTTATTTATTTATTTAGGCAGTGAAGCGATCATTTATAAATAGTGGCATACATTAATTAAAATATTTTTTTTTTAAAAAACAACAATAACCTATAGTTTTTAATAACATAGCGGAAAATATATTTCTTTTATATTTCTATTATTTTATATAAAATGTTATTTTAATAAAAAAACAACAACACATAATGTCATATAATATTAAACCCTAACATGAAACCGTCGAAATTAAAGTATTGATGAGAAAAGTGTGTAATAAACCCTGGTCATGTAGTTATTAAGATGTGAGTGAAAACACTGCCCGATATATAATAATAACGCTTTATATCGCTTCTTCCGGTATTCAGACATCATTCAGGGTAGGAAATGTGCCAAGTTTAGCCTTTTTCCTCCAGCGAACAAATTAGTTTTCTGCGTCACGTACGATGTTCACTATTACCTTTATTGCAATCTTAAATCATCTGCCCTCACAATAATATTTTTTGCAGAACACTGCGAGACTCGTTCTTTGAGGTTCGGTTAACAGGAGAAATAAGTGTTATCTTGCGGTTAATGCCAAATAAATGTTTCTGTTTATTAACGCCTGTAAAAGATTAAAGAAAGTGCGTTAATTTATTTGATTGCGGGTGGGAATGACCTTCTAATGGAACTATAAAAATGATAAAAATGTTTGCCAATTATCAGTGTTAAGCATCCATTATAATACTGCAGCAGAAGCATGCAATATTTTATGGATATTCACGTTTAGTTGGCCAAGAGCTTGGTTAAAAAAGATTATTATTATTATTATTATTATTTATTGTTTGATATAGTGCCATCCAATTCCGTAGCGGTGTACAAAGGGCAAGATCAGTTTGGTCCAAGAGTTCCCCTTCTGCTTGGGCCTTTGAGGGAACGGTTAACTTACCTGGAACATCAGTGGAAATGTTGAGGCAGGTGGTTGACCAAGGAACTCAGCCCAACAGCTATCATAATCACTTTTAAAAGAGGATGACTGGCACCTTTTTGCCCCGGGGCAGGTAAAGCTCCTTATTGGCCCTTGATCTCCTCCAGTAACTTTAACTGGGGCAGTGACTTAATGACGGGGCAGGACTAACCATGTGTGGAAGCAGAGCTAGCCATGCATGGAGGAGGGCTAGTCCCAAAGGAGGGAACGTGGGAGGACAGTAGGTGTGATGTGGGTGGGGAGTGGGTGTGATGTGGGCGGGAAGTGGGTGTGAAGTGGGTGGGGAGTGGGTGTGACCAAATGCCAATTACCTGCCCAGTTTTTATTTCTGAATATGCAATTATCATTAGAGCAACAACATGTGTTTAATATCCATATGCAGGTGTTAAAATTGGCAGGATCTTCACCGTGTGATGTATGGTAAGATCCAAACTGGTCTTAAATGGCCTAAATGGTTTTTTTTCCCCCGAAATTATAACAAAATATGTTGATATAAATTAATTAATGGAATTCCATCCACCATGTGGTAAAGTATATTTTAGCATCTATAGTTCTTGACCTCAAGCATGGATACCGTCATGTAACCTACAGTTAAGGACCATATGAACCACTGATATTCATCTAGCGTCTTTCCCTACCACCCCAACATTTTTTATATCTTTTATTTAGTTATTAGATTTTCACAGCATTCATATACATATGCATTAGGTCAATTATAGCTGATCCTAAATTATCATAAAAAAATTTAAATTGTGATAGAAAAATGAGGATAAGGCCCATAATGTTTATGTGCACACGGTTTCTTTTTCTTACTGTAATAATAATAATAATAATAATAATACCTTTTAACAAATGGGGTTAATAACATATTTCCATTTTGTCATCCAGTAGAATATTTTTGTTACCTAGTGGAGAGATACCCTTAGGTACTTATAACACTGACATATTACAAACATATTTTATTGTTTTATGAAACAGATAAATAATATACACACGGAAATAATAATAATAATGCAGCAGAGGAAAAAAAAGTCCTAAAAAAGCGTAGTCAATAAAGCATTGAGAATCAGCCGCAGATACAGTAAATGTTAAACTTGCAAAGCTAAAGTGACCTCCTTTCCTTTCGCCTGCAGCCAATTCATAAATAAAAGATTCACTCTTGTTCGCAGGATTCTGATATTGGCTAAAATACTGTAGATAAGGGATATTTGGTCCGTATTTGTTGTTGTTTAGCATTTCATTGCGATTCCAATATTTTATGGGGTTCTGTACCTTCTAAAAGCCTCTCGGAGAAAGAAAAATCATATATGTCAATATGTAACGTTCTTTTCTTGGCCTCGCCATCTCATGGCACTCAAGGAACCTGTGCCAAGTTTAAGTAGAATAATATATATATATATGTAAAGGTGGCTACAGGGTGCCATGTATAGATCGGTCACACTCAATGACCAAATCTCTTTTGCTATTAAAGATAGGGAATGAAACTCAACCCTAGTTAGGAGATTATTTGGTTTAGTCCTTTCCTGACTTATAAATATTGTACATTCTCATACATTTTTCTACATCTATCTATACCAATATATCATATTATTCAACCTCCCCCGTTGTCCTTAAGTGAAGGAAATGTATTATTTTAAACATGTGTTGAACACTGACTTCCCGATGGATTATGTTGGGCCACCCCCAGTAAGCGTCGTCTGTAAGAAGGGCCAAATTGGCCCTGCGTAAAGTACGACAAAGTGTACGACAAAGGTCGGGAAAGTGTTCTTCTATTTTAAACTAAATGACCTTTTAATTATGCAGAGAGCCCGTCGGACAGAATAAGATGGGTCAATATCGATACTGAGACCCCAGTTTATGGCAAACTCCCAGTTTAATGATTATACCAGAATGTATCATGTGACAAACATTTAGAAAACGCTTGCTCTCCATTGGTTAATTATCTGTTGATCAATCAAAGAGATGTTTCATTTAAACAATTTCTCTATATACCACTTAATATTATCTATTTAAGATGTTTTTGTTTGTTTGTTTTATTAATAAAGTGAATAATACATCTGATATGCTATGGAAGAATCTATTAAACCAATTCTAATATCCCGGGATTACGTCTATACTATTAGCTATATTGTCCAGTGTTTTAAAATACCATTTATTGTTTTATGTACTATTACTTTCCTTTCGTTCCATGACTATTGTCAAAAACATAGAACATGGGGGGGGGCCCAAATAAAATATTCACTATTAAATAATAGAAATCTTTAAGTTTATATAGGTGTCCCAGCAGACTTACCTCGTTAGTACGTATATGCCCTGTATAGTAAGTGTAAAGTGATTATTTCTTGGAGAGATATTACATACATGTTGACAATACATTTATTGCTCCCCGTGGTCATACACGTGAAACATCCTTCCCATGTATTAAAACCCATCGGTAAAGCTTTACAACTAACAGCTCCAGGCCGGCTATCGGACTTTATTACTCTTTACCGTTACCAGCATTTTTACTGGTATTTTTTATTAGGGCTTAATTAGTAAATTAGTGTTAGTTGGCAATATTGGTGGGGTCAGTTGGGTAGTTAATGCTACCTTTGCATACATTTTACCGAGATAAATCAGATAAAAAAAAAATATAGGTAAAAATATAAATGTAAAAGCTTTACAGGGCTGGACTGATGATTAAAATTAGACTTGGGACGTTAAGGCGAGTGGCCAGTAACTGATCTGTGGTAGCCTGCTGGATACGCACAACCGTAGATGACGCTATTACTCATAGACAAAATCTATCATCTGTGTCTGTAATTAATGCAACTTTGTTTCTTAATATTTCACCAAGCGCAAGTCATTACCCCTCTTCCTAAGTTCAGTTAGTATTTCCATGTGCTGTTGCTTTTGTGGCAACTCCTGCCCATTGGTGTGATTGGGTGACATCATACCCCGCTTCTTTCCCACCCTTCTATGTAGGGTACAGGGGATAATATCCGTAGAAAATAAATGAATTACATTTAGGAATCATTTTAAAAAAATGAATTAAAAAGAAAATAAATGAATTACATTTAGAAATAATTGTAAAAAATTAAGTAAAAAGCTTTAGATACTCCAGCTAAGAGGAGATGCGCTCCATCCAACCTCCTTGGATAATTGATGGTTGGGCCCTTAAATATAAGATTATTATTATTTTATTACCATAGGTTTTACACGCTTTGAGTGCCAAGGCAGTGGACAGTGATTTTTACAGTCGATCCTCCTGGCATCCAAAGGGTACATGGATGGCCACATAGAGGTGCATAGAGGTGCCGGGGTCTATGCCTCTCCAAATGATATTTTAAGCATGTTAACTCTCTAACCCCAATGGGTGGCTTAATAGATACCCCTCAATTATTTTTTTTTTACATTTCATTATTAACCCTCTCATCCCACAGAAAAAGAAGCTGCACAAACCTCTTAAAATGCAAATTTGCATGTCTTCGCCTGAAAGTCGCAAAATGTAAGCTCGCATGTACACGGCTCTGACATTAGTATATATATATATATATATATATATAATATATATATATATATGCAATTGAAAGTGGCTTATAAGGGCATGCAACCTCCTTGAGTCTGGTTGGTTAAGTTAACCCTTTACTTCTTGGAAAATACTCCCATTTTTCAAGTATTTACTTTATATTACTTTAAGCACAGATGTATTTGTGTAATTAATGACTCTGTATTTTGTACGTAAAACCTAATCACATACAAAAATGTGAAGGTGGCATTTGTTTTACATTATTTTCACATTATGCTAATGCACATCTGCTGAAGGCCTTATTTGCATTATACATTGAAGCGAGTCTTTGTAGGGCACTGGGATTATTTCAATGCTTTTGTAAGAAAAATTGTGTTCAGAAGCACTGTGAGATAAGTTGAACATATGCAAACTAGGGAAATTGCAAAGATTTCCCTTTTCCCTCTAAAAAAAAAAACAAGCTCAAATGCCATAGCTGGCAAGCAAGGCCCGTTAAATTTGATGTGCAAAACAATGCATGTTTAGATAGATTTGGTTTCGGTAACAAAAACAAAGAAATTCAAATTAGAAAATTCTCCTTTCTGTTTTTGAGTGATTTCTCTCAGATCACTGGCAGGACTACTACTACTAGAGGTCAGAGGTCGGGTGCGCAGTATCTGGGATAAGACAAGAGAATAATCGGAAAGGTTCCGACAGTCAGGGGCAGACGGATTCCGATCCTTTAGCGGTAGACAAGCATAGATAGGGCAGGCAGCGAGATTTGTGATAGGGAAACAGTCCGCTACTAGCACTACCGTTGGGGCGCCGGTATCGCCAAGCACTGCAGGATTTACTTGGTGCCCTTTTGTAAAGTCAGCCATTAGTGTTGTTGCACAGATGACATCTTGCGCGCTCTTGCTCCTTGTAGTACATTTGTATTGCTTTGCATGGGTGTATGTGTCCCGTTCCATGCAGGCAGTGTACTCACTGCTGCACAATATGCACCACGCAGGTAAGCCACAAGTGTACCTTCAATCCTCAGACGTACGTCACGGCTGCCATTGAAATTAATTACCATCGCCTCTGCGTAGAGAATTTTGCGTGAAACACTGTATCCATGCATTGCAAACACGGTTATAACATTTAAACCTGATTTAATGGAACTGCGGTCAGAAACAATCTCATCAACTAAACCACAGATTAAAAAGGGCCCGGCCACTGGAACATAAACGTATCCATTAAATCATGTAACTACAAGAATGTTTTAATACTCAGTGGAGCTCAGAATGTTGTTATTGTGTCCACATATAAAAGACGCAACATTCAAAAATATTATTCCACTTTCAAAAGAATATTCACAGAACGCACCTCACCTTCTGTTGATTTGTTCATCGTTGTCTCCTTCTTTCATTTTCATTTAGTTATTTCCTTTAGAAAAAAAATTTCAAACAACACAAATGAAAAGTATAATCTTTCACGCCTGGCGGTGCTTTTGGCGACATTCTCTTCCCCAATTGAAGGATCGGGGAGGATGTCACCGCAGCACCATTTTGGCCGAGGTCCCCGCTTAGTTGCGTCCAAAGAGATGCAGACAAAGAAAGAAGATTCAGGATTGAACATTGAAAATAAGTGGTCGGCAGAAGCGGACGTGGTTTATTTAAAGAGCATGAAAGAGAGTAAACAAAAATGTGAGTGTGAGAGAGTGAATGAGAGTGTGAGTGAATGTGGACTCATATATTTTGGATGGAAATTCAGAGGTTTTTGCTTCGTTTTCATGGGGGGGTCTGGCCTCGTTTTTGGGGCTTTGTATGAATTGGGGAATTTACCAAAATGCACAAGTCTTATTTATATATATATATATATATATATATATATATATATATATAATGTCTAGACCTATTTTAAGGAGCAATTTGAATAAAAAAAAATTTTATAATTTTAATAAAAAGAATAAAAAAATGCAAGATAAATAATGCATATGTTTGGGAACCACCGGATACAATAAGAACTGTAGTTTTTTTTTCTTTTTTTTTTTTAGTTCCAATCAAAGCAGAATTGCCTGTCATGGAAAGCTGGGTTAAGGACAATTGCTTTTTACTTTTTCTGTGAATATTAACATAGGGAATCTGTCAGCTCTTTTGGTGACTCTTGACAGTATTGCGCATCCATCATGAAATGTGTGAAGGTTTTGAATGTTCAAGAAGAAGGGAAAAGATGAATCGTTTAACTGCTGCGAGATCTCGATGGTTTTAACCTTGTTATTCCATAAAGGAATTTATTTCTAAACAGTTCTTGATCACCAATGAATACGATGCCTTTTCATACAAGGTAAGTCGATCGTTCCCACAAGTTGCCTTTAAAAAGTGAAAATAATGTAAAGGAGATAATCGCCTGAAGTCACGATGTTTATTTAACGTTTTAAGTGTTATGCAAATGATTATTCTTGATGTCTTGCAATTCAGGCATTCCGAAATTAAATAGATCCCTTTAAATTATGGAATTGCCCCTTCTCTACCCCTCACCTAGTTTCCATACAGGAGATGTGTTCAGCTGAACATGCGCCTGTGCGCACGATATACTCCAAAGCTTTGGCTTAGCGAGTTATTGCTATTGCTTCAAGCAGCCACTTGGTGGCAGAAATCATCAGCCCACCGAGAAGGAGTGGTGCAGCAGTGCTGCAGCTTCTCCCGAAGGAAAAAAGCTTTTTTTTTTTTCTTTGTTTTTTAAGAACACATATTAAAGTGCTCCTAAACCAGTGCTGTCAGGGATATTAAACCTGATCCTTTGAAGCATTGGTAATTGTTTTATTTACTTTATCAGTACGGAGTGTGATGTAGAGTTATGCTATGTTGTTTATCCTCAATATCCTTCAGCTGTTCCTCCAGGAAAGTATTAAACAGTTGATGTATGGTGATATTCCTGTCTCTTTGGTGGCTACCTGCCTTGTGTTCTGAAACAATTTCATTTTTTTGCAAATGTCAAAAACTTGCTTGATTTCAAGCTGATGCAGAAGTTTGTATATTTACATACACACACACATATACACACACACACACACACATACACCCATATACACACACACATACACACACACACCCATATACACACACACACACATACACACACACATACACACACAAACACATACACACACACACACACCCATATACAAACACATACACACACACAAACATACACACATACACACACATACACATACACACACACACACATATACACACACACCCATATACACACCCATACACACACATATACACACATACCCACATACACACCCATATACACACACACATACACACCCACCACACCCATACACACACATACACACATACATACACACACATACACACCCACCCACCCATACACACACATACACACACATACACACACATACACACATTAGTGTCACAAGCAGTAATTGAAGTGGTTTAACTCAGACTCCAAACACTTCCGTGGAGTCTTCTGGACAGTTATGATTTTTTCAGAAGATTGTAGGGATTTTTCTAAATAAAATGCGTGCGGAATCTTATTTTTTTTGTACTGTTGAAATTCCCGTTTCATAACAAGCAGATGGCGGAAAGACAGGTGAACATGATGCGTTTTAATGTCTATCTGATTACAAAATGAGATCAAAAAAAAAAATTTCCAGGTCCAAAATTTAAATGGAATGACAGTCGAAAAAGCCAAATTCTGGTTCAGCTGTCCTATTAAAGCGCAGCCATCTGTACGACATTCAGCACCTATCTTCGCGTGTAAATTACGTTTTTGCAACATGATTGAGCACAGTCCTTATGTTTTTGGAAATCGTTGAACGCTCTTTTACATAATTATTTTCCACAATCAGTCTTTCTACCTCTGTTACATGGTATTTTCTTTCACAAAAACAATTCTAGGTAGGAAATGACACATTTTCTTTTCAGCTACGATAACCATAGGCGGAGTGTGAAAATTAGGCATTGTGTCCATTGTGTTTGGACATTTTTTCTTGAAATAAAAATGACTTTATGAATGTAATACTTGGTAATAAGTTATATCTGGAGTCAAACAATGTTTCTATATCCTTTGTATAGCTTTTACTTGGTTAGTATCAGATGTCATGTACAATGTCTACCCAATGTTCTTGTATTATAAAGGCTTCTCATACAATACATTGTGTATATTACTTTCTAGGTGCAACATCTACAATAAAGTAAATATCAGATGTTCCTTTCTATGTAGAAACATCCCAGCTTTTGTGGGTTTTTTTGTGGATTTTCTACAGATGGTTGACTCAAACAGACTTGAATGCGTTATTTCACAAAGTTCTCAGCCAAGGGGCAGTGAGTTGGAGAAACCAAGATCACCACCATGTTCTATTTCTGAGTTTTGAGCGCAAACAGGAGTGAGAATATGAGAAGAAACCAGGTGGATCAAGAAACACAAGCAGATCAGGAGCGCATGCACGAAAAGAACCATCAAAGATCCACCAAGCGAAGGTTCAAGGCTTGTCGTGCCTCCCTACGAGGAGGCTACAGGAGTCCTGAAGGAATAACTATATTTATAAACCTATGGAAATCAGTAATTCTCCTTATTTTACTCCGACGTATATTTAATGCACTCATTTCCGACCATATCACGCTTCTACGTTTTCAAGCTCTGAACAAAATATGTGATTTCTATTAATATTTAGTGAAAGGATAAAATAAGAAAAATAAGCCCCCAATGTATTCCTAGGATTACTGCCTGGGCAGAGAGCTCAACCACATAAACTGGGTCAATGAACAGGAATGGGAATACACGCCGAGAACGGGTAACCATCAATTTGTCAAAATAAGGTCCAGGACGAAAGTCCTTCCAGAGTTTTGGCAGCTTTACGTGTGAAACGGAATTGTGGTTGGCCACCGTGAAGCAGATCTGTGCCAGATATGTAGTGACTCCATGGTCCAAGTTGCTATGTTGCGTAAGTGTGACAAATTGCTCGAGGTCGGCTGCAACGACGCATAACAATACTCCATATGGCGTGCGGTAACCGTTTTACTGTTAGAAAGAGAATATTCTAACGTACAAGGCAAACTTAAATCTGGGTAATTATTCCTCCCCAATAACTTAATCTCTACACCAAGCTGTGCATTTGTCTACTCCCCTTTTAGGTGTAATTCACATACAATTTGTGATAACTTCAAAAAAATCTCATCATAGGTCTTCTTCGTGGATTAGTCTTCTAATGCTCTGTGGATCAATACAATTTTCCATTCTTTTCCTGCTTTTTTTTAATTATGGACTTTGTTAAGCATTAATATCAATAAATTTGATTGTTTTATTTTGCAATTTCTCATCCCTGCGCCTCTATACCACTTAATCTCCGGCTTTGTCAAGAGTTCCATGGAGCTTTTAGCTAATTTTGTCGGATCGCTATGTGGGTTTAACGTTTCCAATATTCTGTCAGTGATAATGGGCGAGTTTGGAGTAAAAAAAAAATAATATTAAAAAAAAACTATCATACATTATACGGTGGACACTGAAATTCCCTTTTAATGCAAGTTGGAACGTAGGTGATGTGGAGTGTGAGAGGTTTCACTAAATTCCCTAAAGCCAACTCACATAAGAAAAAAAAAATAATAATTTGCATATCCTTTCAAAATATATTAGTAAACCTGCGAGTTATTTTTTGAGTGTTAGCATGCAAGGGCATGCGACTAAATACGAGTCTGGTCTGTCGAGTAAACTCTTAACTTAACTGACCACTCATCTTCCATGCAAATGTGCATTTGCAATTGTTTATATCATGCTTATATATATATATATATATTATATATATATATAAATGCATAGACAAGATAAGTAGGTGCACACTAGGACTTAAAGTTATTTTAGAATGTTAAAAAAGCCTTTTAAGTGCACCGACTTATCTTGTTACTATATATATACATATTTCTTATATATATATATATTATATATATATATATATATATTCCTTATTCTATATTCATTGAAAGCAACACTGGGTCCTCCCCATTTGGAGGGTGCACCCACTTATACCCCTCTGGTTCACGTTGATACAAACCGACAAACCCTCTGTTCTGAACCCAATTTCCCTTTCTAGAAACAAGGAAAAACCTCCTTATCGTCAAAGTTCCGATATTCATCATAAGCAATCTTTCCGATTACTATGACCAGCGCTGCTAGGGGGGGTCTGATTTTCTGCCCTACTAAGTTTATAAAATTAAGGAGTAGTTTAAGTATAAAAGTTACACATTGTGTGATTTTATTATTATTATTATTTTTTTTTTCACTTTGAATTTTTAGACTGAAAACACTTCGCATTCTGCCAACAAAGCTGCTACCCAAACAATTTCTGCCCGGGCTCGTTGCCAACGCATGTGGATGCTTCTGCCAGTCTGTTGGAGGAAACAGTTTTATGTGAGAGCGGCGCTTGCTGAAGATTTGTTCTGTCGCAGAAGTCTCCGTATGAGTTCATAAAAGACATTTCTTATTTTTCACCAGGGACCAGATCCATGATTGCAGATCCACAAATCCTATGATCCTTCGTCAGCTAAAATTGACTTTAAGGGCATTCTAGTATCTACCAAGATCCAAACACCCTGGTTATCTCCTAGTGGGTCAGAGTTGACTGGTTATTATTATTATTATTATTGTTATTATTCTTCTTCTTATTATTATCTTTTATTTTAGAAGCGTCAACAAATTACGCAGCACCTTACAATTTAATTGGGGCAGTTAGTACATACAAAATATACATTAATACGTACAGATACATCAGGCGTTGAGATCCCTGTCCATAAGCTGAGATCTGGCCATATGATACTTTATACAAAGTTCCTGGCAGGAATGGTGGGCTGTTTAGGGCTCGGCTTGTGAGCTTACAATCCAAGAGTTACAATCAGATGTATAAAATCAGTTGTTCCTCTATATCAGGGGTGTCCAACCTGCGGCCCTCCAGCTGATGCAGGACTACATCTCCCATAATGCTCTTTCAGCTAAGTTATTCTGCAGTGGCAACTATTGTTTCATATTTGTGATGATATCATAAAGTGATGTACAAGAGGGGCGTTTATTCCGAAGGGAGATAAATGTTAGAACAAGAGGCCATATTCCGATACTAAAGGGTCAGAGGCTTGGATGTAATATAAGTAAGTTTTGACTTTATTGAAAGGGTGGTAGATACATGGAACAGCCACCCATCAAAAGTAGTAGAGGTGGTAGAGGTTTAGTGAGGGGATTTAAACACGCATGGGAACCTAAGACGAGACCGGCAACTGATTAAGGTGTTTACAGCAGGAAAAAAAGGCGGGGGGCCAGATGGGGCCGATCTGTGGCAAATTCTGTTGTTTCTGGATCGACCATAAATATTTTGTTCTGCTGCATATTTTAAAGGAACACTTTTTTCCGACTAATGCGAAATGTAATTAAATATCGTAGACCTTACCAACTCCGTCTCTTTTCTTTTATGTTAATTAGATTTTTTTTAGATCTCTGTACAAAATCATAATCATTCTAATGAATAAAACACGTGTAGCCTCCAGCTACAGAAAGTACACTTCGGTTCCTAAAACAGTGATGATATTTGGATGCCATTTAACCGTGTCAGCTTGATACCTCAGTTCCAAGCATGCCGGCACATTCGGTAATCGAGTGCGCTTAACCTAGTGATTTAACTCCTCATGGGAGGCGCACATGATGCTCATTACCGAACTTAAGCCTGTTAAGCGATTGGTTTTCCCAACTGACATATTAGCAGAGCAAACCGGCAGTTATTTTTAAATACATTTAAAACACAAATTAAAAAAATATATATATATATATATATATAATATCTAATTTTTTTATAATAAAATATCTAATTATTCAGAATAGGGTAAATCAATAAAAAAATATTATTACTTAATTTTTTAAATTTTCTTCTGCCTTAATATAGAGCGGAAAGCAATTTGTTCAGAAAAGCAAATTGAGTAATCACTGGTGAGTATAACTTTTCTTGTCTATATAGTGATTCCAGTCCAATTAGTTGGTAGAATTAAAAAAAATCCATCTTTATTGTTATCATATCGGCAGAAAAGAACATATAATAATAGGGTACCATTGTCTACCCGACGCATTCCATCATAAATTGACTTGGTCCTAACACTGATTTTTAATCTATACCAAGAAAACAGCAAATATCATTAAACAAAACACAGACATTAAAGATTTATTTACTGAAACAAAATAGTTCCAAATGACCTTTTCTTCTGAAAAAAATATTCCATTCTAATGAACATAAATGCAGTTCTCTTTGGTTGAAAATGGAAGATAATAAAACACACATATATATATATATATATATATATTATATATATATATATATATATATATATATTCATATACTGAAGAACCATGGGAGGCGACAACAGGATCTAATCCAAGTGATCCTCTTTGAATTATTCTAAATATTGTTAATATAAGGTAAATTATCTTGCTGGCATCTACTGCCCTCACTATAAAATACATGTTTTAAAATATAAACTGTTACATTTCCAGATTAGCAGATGCATGAGATTAAAAACAATTCATCAAAAACCCTTTTCCAGTTCAAAAAAAAACCTGCAACAGGTGATTGAAATAATTTAAAGAAGATTATAATTTATTTATCGGGTAGATTTTGAGCAACATTCGTATCGTTCGTATTTGGTAGCTGGGCTGTTTTTGTCATAGAATGCGAAGCTGTCATAGAATGCTGTTTACTTTATGACATCACAATGAAGCCTGGATGGTATTGGCTTGCTGCAGCCAAAGGAACTCATTTCTCTTCAGTTGTCCTGTGAGAAGGTAGCGAAGAAATATTTTGACAGATCAATATTTTGACAGATTTTGTCCATAATGCCTAAAAGGCAGAGAAGAACAGGGAGCCGAGGGAGGCGTCAGAAAAAGCAGCAGAAAAAACCTGAGGAGGGTCAGAACATAAAAAAGTCTGACTCCACAGAGAAGCGCTGCAGCCCACCGAAAGATGTCCCAGTTCCAACAGAGACATCTAATCGGGCAGTAGGAGAGGTTGTTGCTCAGACACAACCAGGAGGTGCAGTAGGAGAGGTTGTTGTTCAGACACAACCAGGAGGTGCAGTAGGAGAGGTTGTTGCTCAGACACAACCAGGAGGTCTCTTTCAGACGCTCCTACTGTTTGTTTGGAATATAGCCGGTCACATAAAAGAGGGTTTTAACCAACTAGTTGGACTGGGAAGGGGCAAGAAAAGGCCCATTTCAGGGAGCTGCCAGGAGCCCTGTAAGAAGAAGAGGAGGGTATCTGGGTCCCCAAGGGAGGGAGAGAAGCATGATAGTGCCGAACAGGAAAAGACAGGTTACAGAAAGCGAAAACGAACATCTTCGCGTGATGAAACCTGTCCTAGTACTAAGAAAGCACTAGTACCATCTCATGGCAGACTGACAGTACCAGGGCCAACATCTCTTGTCCGGCTTACTTTCCAATGTGTACTGGGACAAGGATGTTACGGAAAGGTAAGAAGATTAGGGTTAGGAGATAGGATTAGGTTTTTTGAACATTTACCTGTAATCTTTACTGTGTTTTGTAGACGCTGATAATAAATTCTGATCCAATAACTTTCTAAAACTAATGGGCATTCAAAGATCCAACACAACAATAGGAGGAATATTGCAGGATATCTCATAATTGATATCCCATTCTAATGATTAAGAAACTGTGCTGAACAAAGTGATATGAAATTATTATTTAATACACAATTTACAGTCCCTCTTGGAAATTGATCATGGGAGGGCACATTTTTGGTTAAATCTTCCATTGTATTATTCATGAAAACAGCATACATAGTAATTTACCTTTGTGCTTCCTTCAGGTCCTGCTGGCCACTGACTCCGTCAGTAAGCAGAAGCTAGCGGTAAAAATGGTGAGCAAACGGAAAATGCTGTATGAAGGCGTGGAGGCCGTGTTCTTGGAGCGCCGCATTTTGAAGATGGCATCAGGCAGCTTGTTTCTCACCCACGCTGTCTCCACTTTCCAGACAGAGGTACCTAGAACATTGTCTTTAGAATTTTAATGATATCTGGATTCTCTAGGAATAGAGAGTGTTGGGAGTACAGTTATGAGAGTCTTCTCTGCCTACATTGTAACATTCTATTCTATTGTCCTTTCTTCCTAAAACAGGACCACCTCTGTTATGTCATGGAGTATTTGAGTGGAGGGACCCTATCCGACTTCCTTGATAAAGCAGGCCGGCTTGACATCAACACCGCAAGGTAGGAATTCAAAACCATGAACAGCCGGATATGGGGAGAAGGGGAAGAGATAAATAAGTGGGGGGATGAGAAATAAAAAGAAGATTGGGGTATGAGGATAGGCAGTGATAGTATAGAAAATGCTATTATTATCTGGGTTGGAATAATATTACACAGGGCTCTAGGAAAGACAATGGTTTGAGTTTTATCATTTGGGGTTAACTTCATGTTTATCTTACAGGTTTCTTGCGGCAGAGATTGTCTGCGGCCTGCAGTTCCTGCATAACAATGGCATCATCCATCGGTAATTAATAGTCTTCCTTTACATATATTTATATTTATTGCAGTGTCTTCTCTCTCCTGCTTTGTCTGCGCCATGTCTTTCAATGCATAAAGTTTAAGTTCTAATTCTTCTTCTTCTTCTCCATACCATCTTTCTCTCATACTTATATTGACTTTTTATCTTGGAAACAATGTGTTTTCTGCTCTTAAATCTAATGCCCAGATACTGTATCCTTAGAAAGCCTTTGGATTGTATTTCAGTATTTGATATGCTGGTTTCATCATTAATGTAAAAACCCCACGGGCTCCTATTATGTAACGGGCAAAATAGAAAAAGTGTTTCTACAAATGGGGCAACTTAGTTCCTTAATGTTACCAGGGAGTCCCTGATCAGTGAAGCTGCGTTTCTTTAACAAACAGAACATTCTAAGTAACTGTAAATGATTCTCTTCACAGCGACTTGAAACCAGAAAACATCCTGCTGGACGGCGCCGGCCATATAAGAATAGCTGATTTTGGGCTGGCGCTGGAGAACATGTTTGGTGACGCCAAAGCCGTTGGATATGCAGGAACTTTTGGCTATATTGCACCAGAGGTGAGGATTAGAGCTCCACATTCTTCACAATATCTGTTTTATTTCTCTGTATTTTAACAACTAAACCGACTTCTACCTTTCTCATTGCAGATGTACAGAGGCCAAATCTACAACCACTCGGCCGACTGGTGGGCATTTGGGGTCATTCTTTACCAAATGGTCACGGGATCATATCCCTTTTATTTTAATGACGATGACAACACTATGAAGATCTCAGTGTTGCACCAAACACCCAAGTATCCCGAGTGGCTCAGTAGCGACACAAAGGACATTCTTGAGATGCTACTGAACAAATCTGGCTCTTTTTGGATGCAAAAGGTGGCAAACATCAGATCCCACGCCTTCTTCAGAGGAATCAATTGGGAAGAACTTGAGGCTGGGAGAGTATCCCCACCATTTACACCACAAGCAGTAAGTATATAAGTACGCTATTCATTAGGGTGCACGGTGTGGGCTGTTGGAACCATGGAGATTGCGCTCCCGTTACACTCTAGGTAGAGATAAGAAGTAAATGTATATTTCAGACATGTTTGTTGTCCTCCATTGACTTTAAATTCTGCTTTCTTGTAGCCATCTCTGGAGCATTTGGCCAGGAACGAGGGCCGGAGCCTGCAGGTGCCAGCAAGACATCCATTGGAGAAGCCACTGACTTCTGAAGAACAAGAGAAGTTCCGCGGCTTTTAATTTGTGAGCCGATAACCGCTCACCGTTCTACCTGCACCTGCTGCGCTCTGAGATCCCCACCAAGAGCACGAACATCGGGGTTTTGTACAGTTTCTATACCTGATAATACCGAGAACTTCTGTAAATAGGAGACCGAAAGGATGATTAAGAAATCTGTACATTATGTAAATACATCAGATGCCGTTAAGTGCTCGTTGATCCAAGGAGAAATCTGATTGCCATTTGGAGTCAAGAAGGAATTTTTTCCCCATTGGAAGCACAATTCGAAATTGCTGACATAAGGGGTTTTTTGCCTTCTTTTGGATCAAATTCATCAAACGGGTGAAACACTTCCTTACCCGCACCAACCAATAAATAACATCTAGAGAACTTTCTGAAATATTAAGTGATTGAAGTTGAATGCTTATTTCTCGTACCGAATACATTTGAGTTTTGCCTTTGTGCTCCAAGACGCTCGTTACATTTATTATAAAAGAAACATTTCATGGAACGCTATGTGTTGATTTCGCTCATCGCAGCTCAGTCATTATCTGCACATCACAGAGAACATAAAATCATTTACAGACTGCTAGTTATTGGGGGGTCATTTCAAGATATTTAAACCTTACATTCAACTTTTTATCATAACTTGGCTTTTTATGGCCTTTTTTCAACTATTCCATGACGATCACATATATTCCATATATTATACAGGGTGTATTATAGCCAATCATTATGACTGGCCAAATAGGATGACTGGCCG
>VKOC01018356.1:0-71586 GCA_009364415.1 Spea multiplicata
GGAGTGTGGCGCCCTGTGCGGTCGCACAGGTCGCACACCCCAAAGGCCGGCCCTGTGTGTGGATTGGTATATATGTGTGGATTGGTATATATGTGTGGATTGGTATATATGTGTGGTTTGGTATTTATGTGTGGATTAGTATATACGTGTGGATTGGTATATGTGTGTGGATTGTTGTATATGTGTGTGATGTATACGTGTGTGGATTGGGTTGTCGTGTGGATTGGTATATGTGTGTGGATCTGGTATATGTGTGTGGATGAGTGTGTGTGTGGATGAGTATGTGTGTGGATTGGTATGTGTGTGGATTGGTATATGTGTGGATTTGTATATGTGTGAGAGTGATGGGTGTTATGCTGTACCCTTTCCAATGTCTTTTTCATGATCTAATTATGCTCTAAAAGTACATCATAACTCCCATCACTCTATACTGTTCCATACAGTGGCAGAGCTGGGAGGCAGAAGCCTTGCACCCCCACCGCAGGACTCCTGAAAGGTAAGTGAACTTCAAAGAGGGAGAGGGTAGATAGTTAGGAGGGGGTAAATAGGGAGAAGGGAGTGAGACAGGGGAAAGGGGGTAGATAGGGAGAAGGGAGTGAGAAGGGGTGGATAGGGGAGAAGGGAGGGAGAAGGGGTAGATAGGGCAGAAGGGAGTGAGAAGGGGTAGATAGGGCAATCATACTCCTATCATGCCAAGTCTGCGAGTACATCCTGGAATCTGGATATGCCTGGGCATGATAGGAATGTGATTGCTGTTCGGGCGCTCAGCTGTGAAGCGTGCACCACGGGAAGACGGACGCCTCCCGCTCCCACTGCAGGACTCAACAAGGTAAGTAAGGGGAAGGGGCAGAGGGGGATCAGTGAGAAGAGGGGGGCAGTGAGAAGGGGCAGAGGTGGTAGATAGTGATACAGGGGGATAGATAGTGAGAAAGGGGAGTTTTGTTACAAGTTTTTATTCCTTTTTTGGGATGGGGGGGGGCGCCAGAGGAGTAGTCCGCACAGGGCGCCAGAACACCTAAGGCCGGCTCTGCTCATTAATACATGAGTTGTTGCAAGGGCATTGGAGGTAGACATGACCAATGGAACAAGAGATAAATGCTAATTTTATTACAAACATGGATCTTTGACAAGATCCCTAGATGTCATGTTGATGTTCTTCTCATGCTGATGTCCTTCTCAATATATAACAATTTACAAAAGGCAAATCAATACACATAAGGCCTTGCTACTGGTGGGGTATCTCAGGGATGCCTTTTTAATATTTTCCTTAGCAACATGTCTTAATGGCAAAGAATGTATTTCTGCAGATTATAAATTGTTTATAAAGAGAGAGACTTTAGGACTGAGGTTACTCTCCCTAGAAGTGGGCACCCAGCCAATATGACTCCAAGGGCACAATGCAGACTGCTCAATGAGCTACAAAAGAACTCTAAAGTAACAGCTAAAGCCTTAATGGAATCATTGAAACTGGTTAACATCTCTGTTCATGAGCCTACCATATGCAAAACTTTGAACATGCATGGAGTCCGTGGCAGGACACCACAGAGGAAGCAACCAGTCTTCCAAAAAACATTGCCACTCGCAAAAACTTCTGCCAAAGAGTACCTTAACACTCCACAATGTTACTGTGTTTGCCCATTCATCCAGTAGAGCATTTGTGAGGTCAGGCACTGATGTTGGACAAGAAGGCCTGCCTCGCAATCTCGCGTTCCAGTTCATCCAGTCAGGCTGAATAAAAAAAATACCTTCCTCAAACTGTTAACACAAAGTTCACAGCATAGTATTGTCCAAAATGTCTTTGTATGTCCCCTTCAGCATTCCAAGACATTTTGGGCAATGCAATGCTTTCAACTTTGTGGGAATAGTTTGGGGAAGGCCCTTTTCTATTCTAGAATTAAATTCCCTTTAAAAGTAGAGATCTTATAACAAAACAGTGTAGAAAACAGTGCCCTCAAGTTGTAGACAAGTAGTTTTAGCGTTCTAATTTAATCTAAATAAAAAATAAATAAAATAGAAGAAGACCACTTGAGAGAGATTTTTTTTTATTCATTAGTACGTCAAGGGCAAACCTAGAGATTGATTTATTCTAAAGGTGTTGACATTTTAAAAATCACTTTTCAAACTTATCTGATAGTTAAAGCTGCATAAATTGAAAAACAAGAAGTCCTGATGCCTTAAACAATTTATTGATAGCCCTAAAAAGGCATTTCATATTTCATACTCTTGTTGAAAGAGATTTCATTTTTGAGAACCTTCATAAAATTGATTCCTCCTTTTGTATTAAGCTTCTGAAGGCTTTGGATACCTTAAACAACTATTATCCTCTATAACCTGTGCAGCATATAATTTATAAATGTAAGCACCACAGAGCTCACGGAGCTCCATGAACATCTCCATGAATGTAAAATGAGGACTAGTGCGCAGCAGGCAGGTGGGGTTGTTCACTGCAAGAAGCTTCAATGTAGTGCCAGGTCTGTAGTGAGTTGTTTTTACTACATTACCAACACAAAGTGAGTTAGCATTATCTCAATATTTAAAAAATCTTTTTAAAAATTACAGAAGTTGCACAAACACATTCTTATTTGAGCCTAAACAACACATTTTGTAGGTTGTGCTACGTTTTATTACTGTGCTTTTATGTGTCACTTTGCAAATATTTTTGTAAATAGCTCACAAATATTATTTTGTCATGTTTTCCACATATATATTCATGTTTAGGTACGTCTGATCTTAAACATGAAAAGTGACGTACTTGGCTAGGCCTGACCTGATGCAGTCCCCCATCCACCTTGTAACACTTTCCACCACAATTCTCTATGCTGATGTCATATACTGGCATGTTGCATTTTAAGGACATGTAATGTGCAGAACTTTACTAAAGAGGTTCTGCCACCTATGCACAGTGCTCCAAAGTGTGTCATAATTGGCTGGTTACAAGGGAGATCTCTGATCTCCTCAACTGGCCCATGGAGTCAACTTTTTTGGTGTTTTTGCTTTGTTTAATGCCATGATTCTATACACAGTATTGTACTTTAACAACTTGTGAGTTTTATATGCTCTTATTAATATTTTCCTATAAAAATACTTTATAAATCTAAGTAACTTTTGAGTAATTTGAGGTGAATGGCCTCGTCTCCCCACCCCTTGTGTACAATGGGGGGTAGTAATAAACCCTCAACTAAGGTATAAATCCCTCCAAGTCACTTCTGGTCCCTGGGATAAAGGGTTATGAATGCATTCTAATTGTGTATGGGGACAGGATGAACACAGGGTAAGGAGGGAGGACAAAGACAGGGAACTTATTATTAGCCCACAAGCACTTGGGAAAAGGGGTCTTGGGAAGCCAAGTTTTGTGGATTTATTTAAATTTTTTAGTTGTTTTACTTAAATTTGTTTATTCAACTTTTTATTTTATTGGCTTTGATGGTTGGGGCTACTCAGGAGAAAGAACAGTGAAAGTACCAATCTGCATATGAAACAATAAATGAGTTAATGCATCCCAGATTTGTTGGGTTTTTCCATCTCTCATCAACAATCTTGTGCTGCAGTTGAATTGATAATAGTCAAGTATAGTATGCAACTTGGATGTTTAGTCAAAACTATTACTGAATAGACCAAAATAATACATCTAATATTTCTTCACAATCACTGTCAACGATCTTTGTAATATTTAGTAAAAAAAGGTACCAGTAATGTAAATCCATACATTGTCTCTGTAGATCTTGTAGACCTTGAATGAGACACACCACAAATATGCGTTTACAACTTTGCATAGTTGTGGCTTTAGGGAAATGACCCTTGACTTGTTCTTTGGTTGGAGAACATCAGCAGAAGAAGAAATCAAAAACCCTTCCCATCGATCCAGATACTCTACACCAACATCACATCCGTTTAATCATATATTTATTTTTGTTGATTTCACTTAAGGCTGAAACATACACATTCAACATATGCAGAATGTCCTTGTGTATCTGCACTTGTGGGTCTATGCAGAAGCTCCATTCTTATTGGTACTAGTTCTTTGGCTACAAAAATGTATGTTATAAATAATTTAGCATGAGAAGTTAGATATATAAGTGAAACTATTGTGTTTTTATTCTAGGAGATAGGTAATGAGTGTAAATGCAATACTATGATTTTTCAGCATTGATATTTTCTCAAATGTTTAAAATGGATCCTGCAAACAAAAACTATATATATGTGTGTTTTCATGCCAAATATCCTATTTTTCTGTTACTAGAAATCGTTAATTTCTTCTTATATTATGGTTAGTTGTAAATATAGTTTTAAGTAAGTAGTTTTAAGCCTGTTAATTTTTTTTGGAGACGTAGAGACTTTTCTTCTACACTTCAGACATATTGTACAAGTTGCTGACCCTGTTCTTGTCCAACAGCAAATGAAGCTTGCATTGCAAGAGTCTCAGCTTAAGGTGCCATCTCAACAAGATATGTCTTGCCAGCTAATAGTGAATGCAGAGGCCATTGACTGCCTCGAAGCAAGAAAGTGCATGTCATTGATAACAGGCTCAAGGTGCCCCTGAAAGATGTCACTAATCACATCAAAGAAATAAGGAACACTTTTTGAAATGTCTATTAACCAGCTGTTGAGTTTCAACTTTGGTACGGCAATTAGTACGTAACATAAAATTGTGTTCGATGTTCATTTTTTGATTTTGCTTTTGTTTTTCATTAACCACATTTTCTGCCCTGTTTAGCTTCCTATAGAATATTATGATAGTCCTACATTCACTATTCAGGTATTTAGGATTTACTTATGCTTGTTGGTTCTTTCATTCAAAGTAAACAATAGAATGTGCTATGGGTGGTATTTGAACAGCAACAATCATCCATAATATAACCGATAAAAGTGGGAGACTCCAGGTCTGCAAATAATGGATGTTTACTGGAGCAAAACATATTTTGTGGTTAAAAAGAGAATTAAAAAAATTCCAATGAGCTTTTAGTTTAAATATGGCCTATATATATGTACCCATTTATACATGAAAAGTGCAACTCCATCCATAGATTAGTTTGAAAGGTTTGCTAGAAACAAATTATACTTTCTTTACAGATACTAACATTTTTAATTTGTATTCCTAGACGTTATCATCTTGGTCTCCAACACATGAATTGGACACTTGCTGAGAAAGCGACAGAGAAGTGGAGATGGAGACAGAGAAGTGGAGACGGAGAAGCTGTTGGAGAAGGTAGGGAGACATTGAGAGAGACTGAGACTGAGTGAAGGATGAATGAAGGATGACAAGAAATGGCTCATTATAATTGATGTAGATGGTTATTAATCGGAACAAATGATAATACAAAAACTGCTGTCAGTTTCATTAAAATAAAATGTTATATTTTACATAATGTTATAGTTTTTTTCTATTATAATTTCACCTTTTTACAGTTTATGCCTTTTTTTGGATATCCTTGAATAGATGACTAAACGGTTTCCCTATTATCTGTATATTGTACACAACATATGATTTTTGAGTTACTTTTTACTTTGCAGCTTGTTTTTGTTTGCCTGGACTAATCATTCTCTTTTTTTATCCCTTGTTCATTGGATGCAGCAATGTGACAAATATATCATCTCACAGCCTGGACCCTCTGCCATACATCTTATTCTCCTTATTCTCGTAGTCTTCTAGAACGAAAGGGGGATTATAGAATGAATGTGTTAAAAATGATTAGGCTACTTAGAAAGTTCTTCACCTTCCCAAAATCTTGTTTACTCATAATTTTGTCATCCTCTTTATTTATAACTTGAAGATTAAGGTAGAGTCTATGACATCAATTTGTTGGGGCTTGCAAGTCAGCAAGTGGTTCTATTGAATGGTTCTATTGAATGTCCTTTCCACTTTTACCGAATTGCTTTCTCTGAATTCTTCAGTATCAGGTTGGGAAGAGGAAAACAAAAGATCCTCGGCTTTGGTGATGTTATTTCTTTCTTATTAACCCTACTAACCATTACTAACACAACTCTATTGCTCTATGGAGATACATTTTTACCTCTCTGACCACAAGAGTGCAGACTTTCCACAAATGCATTTTACTTGTTTCATTGTTTTTGGTAAATTTGCATTTACATTTGCATTATATTTTGCCTAAAGAAAAGCTTCTGATTTTATGTAGTATTTCAGTACACTTTGATTGCTTCTCTTCACATTAGCTTTTATATCACTTTTTTATTGTAGAGATATTTTTGTTTTCATAGTCTCGTTAGGGTCGCCTATACACATTTTACTCCACATCAATTACATTGCACATTACTGAAAGACAAACCAATATCACCCAATCAATATGTATAGCTTCATCATCAACCATTAAGTATTTACTGTAATGTGCAATGCAGGTTTTACCTTGAAAAGACATTTATGTATAACAAAATACTATATGGCAAGGTCCAATGTCTTAATAACAATCCCGACTGCAGCACCCACTTTTTCCATGGGCACTGTTGATTAACCCACCATTTTGCAGTATAGCACAATATTCAATCAGTCATCCAGACAAGCATGAATTACAAACGCGGTTCAAGTGAATGGAGCACTTCATCAAAAGCACAACGCAGACAGATTGTGTTTTATGTCAGCTGCTGTAGTAACTTGTAAAACAGTACAGCCTGCTACCTTGTTCCTTGTTATTTTAAATACCTATAATCATAGTATGTTTGTGTTTGATCTTGTACTGGATCAATAAACATTGATAGATCATGCCTTAGACTGAGCAAAAATAAGGATTTTTAGTGCACTTTTAAGTAGCCAAAGCATTTCTTAAATCATTTACACTATTTTGCAATGGCAGGAGCATTAAATAAATGGCTGATATCCCACATTATGTAAATTTGGTAAAGAATGTATAGCAATGTTTGCGAGTTTTGTTGTTTCATATACCAAAAGTGTTCCTTCTGTAATGACTTTTGTTCTGTAAATGACTTTTGTAGCTGTACAACTCTACACCTTTGTAGACATGTTTGCATACTTCCCAACCACCCTGTGGCGGCGGTTCTGGCAGGACAATGTATGGCTGTCCTAGGCACAGGTGGGAGCTTGGTGCACCATTCATATTACTCTTATATAACTTTCTATAGGTGTGTGACTACAATCCTATTTTTCAGCATATGGTATTGGCATGTCAGGGGTGAGCCTAGGGTTAGTGGTGTTTATGAGATGGAGAGGAGGAACTGGACAAAGAATATATGTGTACATAAGTGGCTGGTGTTAGAGTTTGTTTGTATGCTTGTAAGTAATGGGGGCGCCAAAGAAATACTACACCTAGGCACCAGTAATCCTAAACCTATGGTGTCCTTATGCTAAGGCCATAAGGTGGGTGATGGGTGGAACATGAGCTGGTAGATGGGTGGACAGTGGGATGGACATGGGCTGATGTGAAGGGTATTGGGGCCCAGGCTTTGAATCTGTACTGGGCCTCAAAGATTCTAATGGTGGATCTGCTTGAGGATCTGCTGAAGACCTTGGAACCTGGTTTCCTAAAACAGAACCACATTCTTCTCGGTCTTCCCATTTCTCCCAGCCCTTCTCCTCCTGCTCATAGAAAAGCAGTCCTATAGGATGAGAGGCTGGCTTCTCTAGTAAATCTCAGAAAGACTTCCAGTCATTTGCCAGCCATTAAAGAGAGAAAACTCAGTGCACAAAAAAAAGCGAACTCTAATACTAGACTGTTATTGCTGGGTGAGTGAAGCCGGCAAAGGATTTTCAGATATAATTGCACAGCTTGTTCATTCCTTTTTTCTTTTGTTTACTTGCCAGCTAGTCCCTGAGCATGCCGGATGTTGTAGTCTCTGGAGGTTACATCTTGGATAATTGGAATTTATGAAATTCATTGAAATTGTTCTTCTACGTTTTTAGAAAACTCAGCATTGCCTGTTGTTAATTTTTTAGATTTGAACAATTCAAAGCTCAGCACAGTTAAACCTATGTTATGGGAAATTATTAACAGTACAGGTTTATCTGCAAACAGGTCCACAGACCTGTACTGTATAATATGTGGCATATATGATGCTGGTTTTCAATCTAAATTACTCTTCGAGTCTTGCTAATTTTGCCTCTACTGATTAAGTGATTAAAAGTACACTTGAAATATATAATCAATGTAGTTCTGTTTTCTTTAGATTAACACATTACATACAGACTTGTTGGTTTGTTTACTTTTGATTAATATGTCTTAAGGGGTTTTATCTCCATATTTCATACATGTAGAGTTGAGGGGGTAATAATAATCAACCAGTGGAATAATCTCTACACAGTAGAGTGGAAACTTGCAAGAGTAGGGCTCTCTTCTTCTTCTTCTTCTGTACAAGTGTACTCTAACTTGTCCTTGTTAAATATTTTCACTGTCCCCATACTGTAATGGTGCTACTGGATCTGCTGGTGCTATATATGTAAGGTAATACACATTAATATATTTTCCTAATATATGTTATGAAGTTATAGTTAGAATTATGATACTTATATTTTTAAAAGTTCTGGAGACTTACTTTAGCAATATGTATTTTTTTAAAAAAAAAGCAACCATATATAAATGAATGGATGGATGAATAAAAAGAGAGACAGACTTAACAAATATGGTTCAAATGGTCTAATTTGAAATGAAATTTGCTCGGAGGTCAAGATGCAAAATCCTTTCAGTGCTATGGAAATGCAACCCACTAAACATAATAATAACATATCCGTTTCACAACTTCTTAAACAAAAAACTTGGATTTCCAATAAATTGACTTTACTGATAGGAGAAAGATTACTTACTGAAACCAGGTATATGTCCAGAGGCAGTAGACTCCACCATGTCTTTTTACAATCCTAACATTCACTGTGTGGCTGCTGTGATGGGTCTCAACATCCTGACCTGTCTCAAGTGTCTACCCACAGAGGAAAGTTTTATCTGCCAAAGAAAAAAGTGCAATTCTTATTGAAGTATGCATTATAAGTTATATCAGAGAGATAAAGTGCTGAAGAAGTATTTTTCCACTCTTTGATAAGAATGTTAAAAGAGACAGACATGTTTAAAATGTTCCCACTATTGCTCTAAAAATCACACACTTTTTTAAAACTACAATTAACACATTTTTCAAAGTTACAATGATATGCAACACCACATAATATAATAAATATATACGAGTATCTATCACCATCTACAAACTATGGTGGTGTCTGGCCTAAGCAAGAAAGCAGTACTGGTTCTCTCTATTAACCAAAGGAGTGCCAATTGCATCTCATTCTTCCCCATCCTGTGCAGTTGTGTAGGAGGTAATAACAGACGTTAGACATCTTGAGTGGAACACAGAGCCCATCTAACTTTCTGCACCACCCTTTCCCTTGCACAGGTGGATGGTATTGAGTTATCGGGAATAGAGACACTACGATATCACTCCCAGCTAACATTAGCTCTGCGACTCTTGGTCCATAAAAAAAAGCTGTTGTGGCCAGTTGAGTGAAGGGTTAACTTGACTGTCCAGACTCGACTTCAGTCACATGCTCATACTTGCAAAACAACTCTCACATTTATTAATCTGCCAGTTGTTTTCAACCGCATGTGCCATCTCTCCCAATTAGTACTAGAGAATGCAACCATCTCCAATATCTATACCAATAGATGAAGAATTGAACACCACGCTACCTATTTGTATTGTATTCATCCCATATAGCATTTGTGAGGTCTTCCACACCAAACTCACCCAACCATGTCTTTATGGAAACAAACAATCTATTCTTATTTGACAGCTAATTCATGTCTTAAAAGGTTGTGATATCATCCTGGAATAATATTCATGTCTGTCAGCACCAGCCTCACTGCTACCTAGTGGAAGTAGAGAGTTACAGTTACAGCTCTGGGAAAAGGGGACAGAGCTACACAAGGGCGATGATGCAGATTTAATTTAGAACACAAGGAAAAGCTAAGGGAGGGGAAGGACAATGGAAGAAATTAGGAGGTTGTCAGGGTTGACAGTGGCAATGCTAACCTATAGTGGGGTCCCCCAAGTTCCTCCTACACACACATACACATACCTGGGAACTCTCCTGGTTTGACGCACCGCTTCTCCGGTTATCTGGGTCAACACTCGAATCCTCCAGGTCGCGGGAGCCGCGTCTTGACACGCCCCGTTCCCCGCCCATGTCCCCTTTAAATGGGGGTATTCCCTTTGCAGGAATGCCCACTGACATCAGCGAAAACGTCCCAGACATCAGTGGGAACACCCACCGATGTCACAGGACTGCCCACCTATGTCAGTGGGACTGCCCACTGATCTCTGGTCATGTCCCTCAAAGGGAAGGCTCCAGATAGCGGGAGCAAAGAAGTTCCCAGGTATGATGTCACATACAGTAACATACTTATACATTTACTAACATACTTACACATTCTCACTCAGTAACAGGTACACATACATACAACAACATACATACTTACACCCACACACACTTACATACGTACACATACTGACATATTTATCTCAAATAATGTACAAAAAAAATGTTCCACGCACTCCGGCTATTGTTTAGTGAAATACCCTGTGGCACCAAACCTTTATTGTTACATATTATACATTACATAAACATTTCAGGCATTGAGGACTTTTCAGGATTTTTCCATTCCTGTGTAGCGATATACCTGTTTTGTTGCACACTTCTGGGAAGGGGTACAGGGAGCACAAGGATAATGCCCATCCAAGTCATGCTGCTGGTGAAGTCTAATAGCTGAAAGGCTAGGTTTTGGAACATTTTTTTCAAGCTCCAATAGGTTCAATTGTGCACAAAAGCCCTATTAAGCGATAATAAACTTTGCAGGTATGGAATGAATAGTCTAGAGGAATTATTTGATTCCTGTTAAATACAAAGAGAGAATAAAGAAAAACAAGGGGAAGTGACATAAAAAGTTGAACAAGGAAGGTCAGTTAAGCCGCAACAAGGACGAAAGAATCATGGTAAATCAATATCAAAAATGTTTCTAAATATCAAATAATCTTGTGTAATGAAAAGATGACACTAGGTGGAGCAATCGTGAAAGCAAATAATAAAAGAGTTTTTTGTTGTCAATCATTTTATTTTCATTATCACCAGCTCACAAGTATCTCACCATGTATCTTCTTCCCAACAATCGCTATCATAATCATGTGACCAATATTTTCAAAACTCTCCCGTTCCACTTCCTGTCTGCTTTCATCTTTCCTACAGACCCAGTGAAAGCTGCAAGCATTTTTTTCTGTGTACAGAGGAAGAGATTCGCTGACATATAAAGTGCCTCATAAGGAGCATAATTTAAATGCAACCACTAAAGTAATAATTGAAGTAGTTATGGTGACTACATGACATAGAAATGATATGGAATCCTTCACAAGTCTGAAAAAATCCTGACTAATGAAAATAATGTCATATGTCATATGGCAAATGTCTATACTCAAAAGCCAGTTATTTACTTTATTTATTCGTATGTATATATGTATATATATATACACATATATATATTGCAGGAGTCCCTGACCATCCGATTCATAACCGCATAGAGATCACCATGTCTGAAGCAGGATAATATTTTGGAACCTCCTCTTTTGACATCATTAAAGGCGTTTGAAGAGAGGGGAAGCTCCCTTATGGCCAGAGGAAATTGCCACCAGGGATAGGAAGCAACATAAAAATAGCACAGTTTGGTGACCGACTGGAGCATCCTAGATAACAAACTTTTCTGCAGGCTCTTGCAAATATAACACTCCAGTAAGCCAGTTCTGTCAATCCCCTCCAACCAATGTCTCTCCCTTTCTTCAACTTCTCAAAGTAACATCTCAAAGTTGCATCTCTCCCTCCTCCCCTGGGTTAACTAATAGTTATTTCTATAGCACTTGCTATTTTCTTCCAATTTGCTTCAGATACTGCAAAACCCGCTCCAGAGATATGTGTTCTAAAACTCATAAATGACTAGCCTCATAATAAATGAGTAGCTTCAGTAAACATCTTGCCAGCCCATGCTCCAGTCACATCCTTAAGCTCTATGTAATCTCAGGTTTCCATACAGGTCTCACACGGACATCACCACCTGCCCATCCGCTTCATATGAGTTCCCTAATCTTCTCTCAACAGCCACTGAACCTTCCTTACTAGGCTCCCTCTTAGCCAAAGCAACAGCCTCACCTCACTCCTTACTTGAAGAGTCTTATTGACTTGGGCCATTGGAAAAAAAAATCTCTTTTAACCCCTTCAAAACCATAGATGTATATAATATGTCATAAAAATGCTGGTCCTTGAGGACCAAGGATGTATACTGTATATCAGCAATCTAACCAAGCATCATTAAATTAATTGGGGATTTTCTTCTGGAGACTTCATCACTGATCTTGCCAGGGAATCCTTTTGATGCGGAAGTGGCTGCCAAGGTCTGTGGAGACTCGGATCAAGTGTACTGCAAACATCTCTCACTGACTGCACACAAAATGCGATCAGTCAGTGTACATGCAAGTATGCTGCAGCCTCTACGAAAGACCTCTTCGTAATATTCCCCTGATTGCTGTAGAGGGTACCCCACGAGGACAATAAAATATTTACACAACTGTAAAAAGTTAGAACCTACGAAGAAACTGACCTGTCACACAAAGCAATGCATTTGTTGGTATAGTGACATAAAACATAATATTGATGTCTACAAGGATCATTGGTACCTTGGATGTATCAAAACATAAACCAGGAGGTGTGTATGAAAATATTATGCCTTAAAAGCTTTTTGAATGGTATTTGCTGGGTATGTACTGAATTCTTGCTTTTTTTATATGTTAAAGTAAAACATAACTTTTATTAAATATAGTCTAATAAAGAAAACATAACAAAACACTAGTCATGTCTGTAGTAATTGACCGCATGTGTGTCCCTAGAATGTTATTGGAAACTACTGCCATTTACTATGCTCCAGAGACTATGCTATGCTGAATTTCTCCTTGGGAGAAATGCCCATCATTTGGATGGATGGGGTCACAGCCTCAGGAAGAAAGCAGCTATCTCCTATCTGTAGATAAATTGCTAAGTGCTTTATTGAAAAAAGTCATTAGAAAAGGAGTCCTGATAGAGGAATAGCAAATCTCGCTATCATAAGTGGCTATAGCTACCACCCCTGAGCTAAAACATTTTGTTAATGGAGGAGCGCGCTAAATTCCTAACATAATGTATGTTTTGCCACTGGGCATGGCTTTGCCAGGGATTATAGGCTGATGGCAACAGGAAGAGATTTATAGGGTGCAGAGAGAAACCTTGCCCATTAACGTCATTGCTAATGAATATTTATACGTCATTGAGAAAAATCGACTGCCTGACACGGTTTCACCATCATTAATGAAACATTGTTAATTTTAAGAGGATAATTTAATACTTGTGAAATAGACAATATGATCAATATAGAAACTGGATGATGGACAATTGAGAGATTGAAAAATTTGGGATTACAACTGACCAGATAACAGAAATAGATAGTAATATGACAAAATTATAAATTTATTGGATTTCAATTTGACAAATGCACGTTTCCTTACTCAAGAAGGGTCCCTTCTCTTGGGGTTATTTGTTCTGATCCTGGGTTTTCATACATTTATTTGGGTTAAAGACCTAAATCTTTTTGCCCGCAATTTAGAAGAATGTGAAGCTAATCTGGATATACAACCCAAGATTGTAAGTGTTTACAAGATCTTCATGCTCTGTTACAGTAACAGACATCCTAGAATCAGAAATTTACCGTCACAGAATCCCTTAATGTGAATTTGTCTACCTAGTAACTGAGAAAATAAAAAATATAAATCCAGTCTTTTCAAACACTAAATCAAATTTAACAAGAGCAATAGGCTCTATTAGATTTAAGATCAAACAACATCATATTTTTAAAAGAATCAAATAAAGGAAGCAATATTGTTTTCCTCAATAATAAACAATACAAAGAAACGTCTTTACAACGCTTATCTAATACCCGACAAGAGAAGATCTTCCATCATTAATGAACATTTTACTGCAGGCCAGAGACAAACATCTTTTAAACCAGGAATAATTTCAGTTTATCCAACCAAAAAAAATTTCTATTGTATTCCCAAAATCCATAAAAACAGAGACAAACTGCCTGGGAGCCTCAGGCTATGATAATCTTACACAAAATGCTAGCATGTATCTTGACAAAATCTTTGTAGAGACACTGCCATGTTATGTAAAGGATATAAAACATGCGATTCAAAAGCTATCCAAAATTAAATTACCTTCCTCTTGTTATTTTGCTAACTTTGATGTCAAAGCATTTCCCATATTGTTTTCTAGAAATATCTAAACAATTTACTCCAGAACATGTATTCTTCTTTTATTTGTCCTTCAAGAAGGCAATCTAGTATTTCTACGGGAGACCACATCAACATCATTATATCGAAAACCAACTTTAGTAAACATTTTGTTTACATTGCAAAGCCACCACCCCATGAATTTACGTTGGGATATCTTTTATTATATTAGGCAATTGGTTCAGTGAGAAGGGCTATCCAAATAAATGCCTAAAATCAGCATATAGAAGAGATCTCAATAGTACTGTAGATTCTTTCCTAACAGACAATTACCCCAAGAAGTTTGATTACCAAATCTGGTTAATAGCTACGTATGATAAAGGATGGGGACACAACCAAATCCATTTTACAGCGTTATTGGCCCATATAATTCTCGGATACTTGCCCTAAACAAGTTCTACCATTAAAAGTCTCCATAGCATCTAGATGGCACAAATTAAAATAATTTATTAGTGCGCAGCAATTTTGAAACATCAAGGACAACAATAAAGTGATTGTTCAAATGTGGCCAATGCAAAGCATGCCAATTAATGAAATCCAATTGTAGTTCCCCATGTATTATTATTATGTTGCTCCTGTGGTATTCAATACATTTTTGTCCTTTTAGATGGCGAATACTTGAACATGTCAACTTTGTAAAAGGTTTGATGGACACTCCTGTATCCAGACACATTAAAACCATATATCATATGGGGAGATATCATACACATTTCATTCACAGCTATTAAACGATTATATAAAGGACCAAGTAAAGTGGATCTTAATAAAAAAAAAACTTTACACATTTAAAACTTTTACCCTCAGACTTAATTTAAGCTCACTTAAGGTCATTTCTGGGCAATTAAAAAAATTAAAAAAATTAATGTCTAAGAAAAATTACAAATGATTATATTTTATGACTTTATTATTAATTATTATTAAATAACAACTGATGTGTAATACATACAGTATACTTAATTGATAATTTCATTAGCTTACAACATTAATTTATTAAATTTATTAGACAAACTGAGATCCAATTATATAATACATATACCGTAATATTAAATTATATCTATTGAAATCATGGTAATCTTGTGTCATATCGTCACTAATATTAATTTCTCCTCTTGAAATGTACTATTAAACTGTATCATCATTCCAAAAAGAATATTATTCTGTTTCATTCATGACGTTGTAACAATGTCCATTTTTCTCAATCAGATGTGAATTTTCCTTAGCAATTATGTCAACAGGCAGTGTTTCTCTCCATACCCTGTTTCATTAGCCCATAACCTCTGATTAAGCCATGACCAGTGAGGTTTGCTATTTCTCTATCAGGGCTCCACTTTACTTTTACATATAGCTTTTTACAGCATAGGAGTTGGTGACCTCCAAATTAGCTGCTACAATTATAGTGCGGATTAACAATAGCATGAAGAAGCTAAACTACTGACAGTTAAATCATAACAGTTCACTTCAGTTGTGACGAATGTACTAATACATGGTTACTATAATTGTATGTACAATTCAGCGTCTTCTAAAAGCATTTTTGCTCACTGTTAGGCTCACAGGTCAAGCAGTCAAGTATTGTGTAGTGCCTAATCGCATAAGCCATAGAGCAGTCAGGTTTTAATTTACTTCTTTTGTATTTGTCTATGAAGTGGGTGCTTATACAGTAGGTGTGTTTCATTAATGTTAGTGTGAAGATATTCCATTTATCTTCCGTGTTTCTTCCTGCAAACAATTTATTCTAAACAATTAGCTCCATGGATGCCCTTAATCTGTTGAAGTTGGCCTTCCTAAGGTTCAGTGTTTTGGTGTAGCCTGTGAATCCATATCCAGTGTCACCATGTTATGGTCACTGTTCCCCAATGGTTCTCTAGACTTCGTTTTAAGACAACAAAACTTGTTTCCTGCTTTTTTCTGTGGTTTTTTATCAAAAGGTGTGCTTTCTAGTCTCCACTAATTGTGCTTTAAGGCAGACATTTAAAAGGTTTGAAAATGTTGCTGAACTACTTGTTCTACATTCCAGTCAATGTCTGGTAAAATATCCCTTAAGTAAATCATGACCCAAATGCAACTTTTTTCAATTTGTAATAAAAGCTGATCTTCAACTAATATTTGAAGGTTTGTAGCATATACTTACAATTAATGTACTGTATCTTTTCTCATCAGTGCAAATCTCAACCCATTATGACCAGTATCAGCAGCTATTTCTTCTAATACTAGGCCTTAACTAAGGTCTAACATGAAGACATGCCACCTCTGCCTTTTCCTATACACTGTAATTTGGAGTGACGAGACCAAAATAGAGCTTTATGGTCACAACCATAATCGCTATGTTTGGAGAGGGGTCAACGTCTGCGTGATGCGCGTAGACAACATCGCGCAGATGTCCACCGGCTGGCCCCATATCTAGGGAGCAGAGTGGTATATCAGGGGGCATAAAACATCAGGGGGGCGAGTGGCATATCAGGGGGGCAGAGTGGCATATCAGAGGGGAATATCTATGGGGCATTATGAATTAAGGGGGAGACCTTAAAATGGCTTTTGGTTTTCCAAATCTCATTTTATATATAACATATGCTGACTAACTGCATAATAGATACCAAAAATGGTAAAATACATGTATTACTGTACATTAGATAAAATACTGTTTTACTATTCCACTAATTTGTATTTTTTCTTTAAAAATATTTTTTTCTTTAAAAAAGCACCAAACTATAAGGGTGCGGCCTATAATCGAGCCAATACGCTATAAAATGTAACCCACACTTGTAGATAATAAAAATACGAGACCTTCTCGGCCTGGTCAATTATAAGAACTATAAAACTGAAATTAAAAAAAATGAACACATAGTCTAAAACTTTAGGCAAGAATGAGTATAAAGCGTAATAATGGATCAACATACAAGGCAAGTTTCAAAACAACATGGAGCTGCATATAAATGCTTAATTCAGACCTCCAGGCCTGTTGAAAGGATTAAATATTGTATAACAAAAAAATTCCATGCAGAATAAAGACGTTTACCTCGAAGTATTGGTTTTAGACTCTTTATTTACCACATCGGAAAGAAATTTCTCCTTAGGGCACTATACACCTTTCCCTGCAAAATAATTCATTTTTTTAGACTGGAAAAAATTTGGAGCATGCTCATCTCCCCAATTGTACATTTCTGTGATGTTTGAACAGTGATCTTATTGATGGACTCTTTGCCAAAGCAAAGTGTGTCTCGAATAGTAGGCAACGTTTATGTTCATGATTTATATTATGCATTATATTATTCAAATTCATGATTTATATTATGAGACCTTCTATTTCTGATTGCAATAACTTAGTCCAAGACCTTGCTGTGAGCAGTCACAAATGCATCCTTTTTGCATTCCATGAGATCCACTCTGTCTCCTAAGTCACGTATTTCCCTCTGAAGAGCCGAGGTTACCTCTTAAATATTTTTTTTCATATTCTATCCTCAAGTCTATTAGCCGATCCTCTATAAAAGGGACCTTATCCATTGTAGTCCTCAAGTCATTTTGGTGACATAGAGAGACAAGACAGGCGCCATTCAATGTATTGTGTCAAAGTCAAAGTCCTTCTCCCCTCCTACAGTTTCTCCACACCAGAGGCCTTCTTTTTGGGGATTAGGCTTGTAGAACATAACTGCCTTCCACTCTGATTTTGTTGCTGATTCACAGGACTTAGTTTTAAGCTAATTTGAGATGTTATTTGAAATATCACTTTATAGAAAAAAGCTGTAGAAAAAAAACAATCTGAATTTTGTTTACAAAAGTTTATTTTGGAAAAACAAGTCATTATTTTCCAATATGTATTACGTAAATATGAATTATGGCAACATTTTTGTTTTAACAGAACCATTTAGTGTGTTATTAACATCTCTATTTTACAAAACGTTTTAGTATTGAAGATGCACTTATAGATATAGTTTCCCCAAATACCGCAGATCATTAGCCTCCTAATTGAACTTTGTTTTGTACTAGAGGTGGGTTTGGTGCACACAGAGAGGTAGCCATAGAAAAAAGTACCTCATGCCCACAGTTAATGCTCTTTAATGTTTTAGGGCTGTTTTTCTGTCAGATGGCATAGACATTTTGTTAGGATACAAGGTGTCATGGACTCAAATAGCAACAGATATTAAATGAACACCTGAGTGCCAGAAAGCTTAAAACAGGCCGCGGTTGGATCTTCCAACAGGACAGTAATCCAAAATCAAAGTCCAACCATGGCCATCCCAGTCCCCTGACTTGAACACCATAGAAAACCTGTGGGGTGAACTGAAGAGGAGCATTCACCAGCTTCCACCCCCAAATTTGAAGGACCCAGAGAGATTCTGTATGGAGGAATATGCACAAAGTATTGACGAAAATGGTGCCAATAGTTGTTTCACACATACATATCACTTTTTTTGCAATTGTTTGATATGAGAGCAGAGTATCATTGTGTATTTTTTAAAGAAAAAGTATTAAACAATAAATATTTTTTAACCGCCTTATTTGCTCATATTTACCAAGGGTGCCAGTGTTGGGGGGGGCAGTATATTTCCACGTGAGCATTGAATGTGCAGCTATATACAGTATAGTAATGTAGTGTAGAACTGAAGAAAAGTGGGTTTTATGCATGTTCCGAAAAACAACCTTTATCTTCAGTTCTGTAGGTTGTCATTGTCTTCATGTGAGTTTTTTGGTTACACTATCCTGTTAAAACACCACACTGAGAAGATTCTTTATGTTCATCTAATGAAGTCCTTTGCCTATATACTTTCACGAATCAAAGGTTTCGTTTTGGTGATTAAAATTTTTACATTATATAGTTTACCACAATTATATTGCATGATATGATAACTGGAATTGTTTTGAAAACTATTCTTTTCTTTAAGTTGTTTTACATTAAATATAGGCAATTAAAAAAAACAGCCTAACTAAAACCTACACCTGGGAAACTTAACAGCCAAACTAAAAAAAGGAACATTTAAAAAGCTCCAGCAAAAAGGCCTAAACAGACTACAATATAATATAAGGCATATATTACCTTCAAAATATCTTGAATCAAAATGTGAATATTCATTAATTCTTGCAACTCAGTTTTATCAATTATAGTTGAGCATAAGAATAAATATTGTATGCAATTGTAGCAATTTAAAAAATCTAAAAAGTCTATAAAAAATAAAGCATGGTATACTATTTTTTAGGCAATGCCATTTCCATCTCTAAAAAAAGTACTTGCCTAAAATGTGCGTTCTATACTTAATACTTGATATATAGCTTATTTTGTATTGAATTCATTCATACAGCTCTGGGAAAAAATATGTTTGGTACCTGTATTAGGAATATTACAAAAATACAAATGAAACTGAAGTTAGTGCTTCAAAAAAAATCTTGAAATAGTGAGCTGTTTATAGGAACAGAACAAAAAACATCTACCTATTTCCTCCTAGCACAAATTATCATCAAACACATAAAGATATGTACAGTGTTTAGCAATGTACATACCGGGTATTTGTAATTAATATATCATCATTAAACTTTTTATTATTATTAATTGTTTTATGTAGCGCCATCAGATCACCAATTCATGTAAATTAGAATTTCACCAAAAGTTGTTTTTATTAATACCATGAAAATACAGTGTATAGCAATGTTCATTTTTGTGTGAAACGTTTTTATTTTTGCTCTTGCACAAATGTGGATACAATATTAGACTTCCATTACATCGTTTTTTTTTTCCAAAAAAATATACTTTTTTAAACTTTTAATAAAACAATACATTCTTCCTCCTATATTGGTTAGTGCATTTTGTGACCTCAATCCAACATTTCATCCATGATTAATTGGATCGGTTTCTATATAATTAAATTTATGTTATACATATAGTGCAACTTGGAACTGATTCCCCTGCCACAATTTACATTTCTTTCTAGTTAAAGTGAATTTGCTGCTGGTTATGGTGAGTTTGCTAATGCAGGGATATAAAACCCGGTTCTGAAAGGCCGCAATCCTTCCATAGCTTTGTCATCCCTCCAATTATCAGGCAACTCATTTTAAGAATCATAGTGCAATATGCTTATTTTAAAAAAAATCTGATATGCCGCAGCCTTCTGGACTTCAGTACTAGAGCCTGGCACAGAAGGTCTACTTTTTAATATTTTTTTTTTATTATATTGTAGTCATAGTCTTCAAGCATAACATGGGTAAAGGAACATTGTCATTGAACATGGTGTAACAGCACAGATTACAACAGTCCGATATTTTATCTTTTAATAGATGTTCTGTCCACATCTTCTGCTGAAAGGTTGTTTCACTTACCAATCAGCTTTATAGTAAAGAAATACTTTTATACATCACTTCTAAGACCACTGATGCTCTACCTTTACACTACAACCCCTGTCCCTAGAGTTTATATATATATATATATATATATTATAAAACCATTTAAAATTACATATTTTATAACACCCATTTGGTTTTTTTTACTAGTTCAAGCTACTGTATGTATTATTAAATTGATTATAAAAGTCAGCCCTTTACTTTCTGGCAATGGGGTAATCTTCAATATTGACCATTGAGGACAATTTTCTAAAATCATTGACTTGGCCGAGAGCCTACAAGTTTGTATTTCTTTTTACCAGGTGAATAGAATGGCTGAATTTAATATTGGAAAATATCAGTCACATTGTAAGAGCCACAAATCCAATATTTTAAAGCTGCAGATCGGTAAGATCGGTGACATTTTACAACCACAAGCTCCTATGGGTATTATTAGTTGAGTTTCAAGTTCTCAGAAAATAAAGACTTGATCAGTTAAATTTCGTGAGCCTCTCAATATTCTGAAATAACTGATGAGTTAAAGTGAAGAAACATAGTTTGTGAGGCCATACCATGCAAAAAATCAGATGGCCAATTTCATGTCACTACATCTAATACACCAGGCATGTGCTAAGATGGCTGCGGTGGGTGGACAACAACCAGGCGCCCTGGTAACCAAGACAACGAGCAGGGGTTATGTGACCCCACGGTAGTAGGGCAGTAGCAGTGCTGCAGTTTGGAAAGACTGCAAGCTGCAGTAAACACATGGTCTCTGTGAGGTAAGGGGGGGGCTATTAAGCTGTATTGGTGGTGGGAGAGAGTGAGTTTTAATTGGTGTATATGTATGCATGTTTGAAAATGTAGTATTTGCGTAAGTGTGTTAATTACTGTGTGCACATAGAATGTGTATGTGTGTTAGTAGTTGGTGTCAGCGTGTGTGGGTTCGTATATGGAGTTAGCTTGAGCCTGTCAGCATAGGGTGTTAAGAGTGTCGGGGTGAGCCTAGCATTAGTGGTGCAAGGGAGAGTGTGTGTATGCATGTGAAACTGTATGTATGTATGTATTTTATGTGTACAGAGTTTGCATGTGTTTTTGCGACGGGTAGGTGCGCCAAAGAAATAGTGCACCGGGACGTCACAAAACCTAGGTTTACCCCTTTAAAACATACATACATATTGATTTGAACTAAGTGTTTTTATGTTCTCATGCAGGGTGCAGTGAACATTGGCCTTCAATGCTTAGTATTGTACACAGTAAATGTGCAGTTTCTATGTTAAGATAAAGGCCGCAGTGTGAAGGCAACTAGTATCTTTTCTTTCTTTATAAATTGCAAATGTGTGCAGCAAAATCACCCATAAAAATGTGTCTATGTATCACTGGACATTGTACTGTTGACCATTCTTCTAGTATCACAATAACTTACTTGAAAAGGCTGCCCTGGAAGAGAGATGCCACAAGGCTTTATCTTTATTCCACACCGGTGTATGATGTACCTTAAGTATCACGTAACTTTATTTGTACCCAAAACTAGTGGTTTCTGTTAGCCTCTGAAGTGAATTTTCTAAAAGTATCCATTGCAAGCTAAGAAAACCATTGATAAATTGTATAAAAAAAACTATGGATCTCGGACTGAGTAAATATATCATGGATGCAGACATAAAGAAGCCATTGTACATTAAAATTACACTAGTCATATCTACAGAGTAAGAATAAGAGATTTAGTTACAGCCAGAACATAGAATTGTGCTTACTGTGGACATGTTAGATATATATTTAATGCTTTGGTGCTTTCATTGAATATTTTATAAGTGACTCTATACTGTAAATATGGTTTGGTCATTCTCCATTGTATAGTGAATGTAAATCCTGACCAGGCATCAAAACATATGAAATTAAGCATGTGCTCCTTTGCAGCTCTGTGGTATAGCTTAGTATAGCATGGCTTTTGTGAAGTACTGGATAAAGAGTCCCGTACTGCAAGTCTCCTCTTCTTTTATGAAGAATTACAAGCAAACGATGGAATCCTAATCTAGAAATGATGATAGATGATGATCATAGATGAATACAGGAGTGTGTGTATATATACATATATATGCAGCATTTGTCAGCTTTTATAATGCACCGACTATAGTGACTGTAGGTAGTATTCTGCTGGGAATTTCATGACCATGTATGGTCAATTAAGAAAAAAAAAAGAAAAAAAATGAGCATTCTCATACTGTGCTTTGCAAACTTGCTTCCTCTCTATTAACATAAAAAGACTGCAAGCATGTTGAAGCAGTAGGTACATCTGTTATGGGGCTTTGGCTTTCCTTCTCCTGAACACCAAGTTTGTCTTTTGGTGTGTGCATGCGATGAGCATCCAGCATCTCAAGCAGTAGATCGTATAACGGGACCACGTTCTTGCACTTCATGCTGTACAGGTGCTCCATTCCTTTGTTGCTGCAAAGACACATAACGTCATCAGGAAGTACACAAAGAATAATCCACAAATTATCAATATAGCTGCTAATGATCTTGAATGGCAAGCAGAGCTTTCTTAAGTATATAACAAAATGGGTAATTTTTCATGTCTCCAAAACAGCTGGCGTGAACAGCCAACAGTGCAGCCGTTCCTATTCCCCCACAAAGTATAGCAGCCACGTTGTACGTTGGTTTGTCAGTACCCCATTCACTTTAAGACCAGACATTTTGGCAATGGTATATGAGACAGCAAGATAATATAGGCTTTGTTTAGGAATATCCTTAGATGTTATATATACAGTGGTGCACTATAAAATGATTAGCCTTATGTGCCAAAGCCTAACTAGTTAACCAGTTGGTAAAGTAAGGTGACCACATCGCCATGTTTTTCAAGACACATATCATTTTTACATATTGCTGACCAGCCCAGATAAAAGGCTGCCCTGCAGTGTGTGGGATGTATAGACAATATGTAAAAATGATGCGCGTCCTGGAAGACATGGCTGATGTGGTCACCTTATGGAAAAGTGTACATCATGGTTATATCTGAAAAAGGAATCTGTTTAAGTCCAGAATGTCTTGGTGACTATACTTTGTTCCATGAATATGCTGTTTTACTGAAAGGTTAAATAACATAACTTCAAAAGACAGGAGAGAAGGCTTGATTAAGCACTGAAGCCCAAAACACGTCAAGTGCAAACTACAGATAGCGTCAACAAATCAATCTCCATGTAAGATAAACGGTATTTACCCTGAAAGTTTTTAGGCATATAGTAAGTACTTGAATTTTAACTAATCCCCACCTGCAATATCATTTTGTTAACATGATCTTAGATGAGAGAACTTTCTTCTACACTAACTCTTAAAAAGGTAACTACAGCAGCAGTGTCTGAATGCAAAATTAGTGAAAAGTGGAGGATGGATTTCAAATAATGTTAAGGCGTCTGAAGCTAATCATTTTAAACTGTGCCCTTAGTTTAGTTGTAAATTATTTATATTATATCCAGTGTTTTAACAATGCACTATAGTAAACCTACTATATGCAATATATTGAGACAGTACATACAGTCGAAAACAATAATTTAAATAAGCCCATTTGCTTATTTGGGGAATGAGATATGAGCTCATGTTAAAGGTCATCAAGAAAGTAAGCTTGTCAATCAAAATTCTGCTTGGCTGACTTAAACTGATCATGCGAACTAAAAGATAAATCAAACCTTTTTGAATCTAGCATTTAAATATCTGTTTTATATTGGATGATGACCATTCCTAGTAAGCCATTCATTCTTACTTCTATCTCTGTTCTTGGTGGTGACTGTTGAGAAGCCTGAGAGCAGTTGGCAAGCAAAGGACGGTTTTGTCACGCATCATAACCTTTATACAATCGGCATGTGTACTGACACATCCTGTGGATGGGAGTATGTAAGCATATTGCCGTATAGCATTAGTGATTATTTAAATGGAGAGTTTTAAAACGGTAATCTTTCATCGTTTTGTTTTGTTTTGACTTTTAAGCCTGGTGAGATTTCCTGTGTTTTGGCATGCGTGACTCAAACACTTATTATTCTAAATGCAGTAAACACAGTTTGTTCCTCAGTGTCCACATTTCACATTTAGTAAATATTATAACCTTATCAAGAATGCCATCTTATGTGTTTTGGAATCCTTTGAGAACCATAGTGTTTCACAGTGTTTAACTCAGTGATTAATCACATTGGGTAGGGCCAAAGAAAGTGCGTGATATCTACTAATCCGTGCCAAATATATCATGTTATTAATACATTGTAATCCTCTCTAATAGTTAACATTTTGTTTACATAGCTTTTGCAAAAATATTTTTATTATTATTTATTGTTTTATGTAGCTCCATCATATTCTGTAGTGCTGTATAGGACAAAAGTAGTATATAACATTTTCACTTACAGAAACAACAGGTGAGGACGGTCCTGCTCAAGCCAGCTTACAATCTATAGCTTACTACTTGATGTGTCTATTGAAAAGGGAAAGTGTTTTTACGACTGTATAGCTTTCTAGAGTTGTACTGCGAATTAACTAAAATACAAAATAGGGCCAGTCTGTTTAAATACTGTATAGTCCATTAGGGATGCATTTTTAATAGAACTATTAGAGGATTGAAGAAAGATTATGTGAGAGGACACTTCCACAAGAGGTAAACGCAGTTAAGGCATCCAAGAAAGCCTGAGATGTTCGTAAAGACATCCTAAGGGATAATAAGTAAAACATGACGCACAAATGGCAGTCTAGATGGGCCAATTGGTTATTTTGTGCCATTATTATCTAGGCATCTGCCATTCTAAAACCACAGATGTCCAATGGTCTCGGTTCAGAAAGACAAAAAAACAATAGTTGGACATTTGCAGTATTTTAAGAACCTCATAAATATGTAAAAAAGAAAATAATTCATTAAAAGTAAGAAATAAGGTGGGTTTTTTTTTCTTTAATGTTGTCGGTATACTTTAATCCTTCCATCCAAAATGTTGTTTTTAGAACACGTTAACTAGGGTGACGCGACGTGGATTACCTGGGACAGTCCCTAAAGGAGCTGCACTCTCCTGCAGAGTAAGAGACATCGGTCAATCTTGCCAGAAGATACCACCATTTTGTGCACTCTAAGGACAATTAAGACTCCATCAAGTTGCTTCACTACAGTGGGGAGGCCTTAAGCATCTGATTCTCTAGCTTTGCAAGAATGTATGAGGTGTTTTTATATTTCTTTTACTACCTGTAGCTATGGCTTCTACTCAGAGAATGATGCCTCATCCCTCTCTTTAACCTCCATTCAGAGGAAGTTAACATAACTGCTCCCATGGCATACAGATGAGGTATGTTTCTAAAACATACAAATTGGTTAATTTACTTTGTAAACAACATTAAATAAGTTAGCAAAATGTAAGTTTAAGCAAAAGTTACTGATCGATTTTTATATACCACTTCAATATAGTTAATGTAGCGCAATTGGTGTCTCCTTACCTCATGTGCCTCACGTGCGAAAGAATAAGAAGCAACTGAGCCAGTCGCCGCTGCTGCTGCTGAAGAGAAAGTCCACTTTTTGCCATAAAATGAACCAATGTGTCTATTATTTTGTCCAAAATAATGTGAATTTGGTCAGTGTCCTCTAGGGATTCTAATGTGCTAGACAAGAAAGTATATACACCTGTAATAAAAAATAATTATGTGTAAAACACGCACTATACATTGTAAATTGTTCAGTGTTTTAGCTTAACGAGTGTGTTGACAATGGATTTCATGCAAACACTGGAAGTCAAAGACCTATGCAACACATTTTGGAAAGTGGGCCTATCTGCTTAATCACCACAACCAATGTGGTTTAGTAACTTACCTGTTTCCTAACTTCCTCAATCCCTTTTTTTGTGTAATCTAGGTCTATTATTCCATTTTTCTTCTACATAAGTATATCTGGCTGCATTGGGCGCTTGTGCTTTTACACTGCTATCTTCAGTTTATTGAATTAGTTGCACCAGTAGCAATGTTTGTTAGAAAGAGGACCAAGAACCTTGTCCTTGATTTCAGGGACATGTTGACAACATTGTCCTATTATCTCAAAAATGTCATTTTTCCAGCATAAAGTGTCATTTTATCTTAATATATACTGTATAATAGAATTATCAGGGGTCACGTGATCTGAAAATATTTTAAGCACACAGAAAAAAAAACAAAAAAAAAACACATGGAAGAGTGATCAAAACTTTGAAATAGATCCAGACTTTGAAAAACTAAGTAGGTAAATTGGGGATTGCTAATTCCAAAATATAAAGAGTCTTTTGTGTGTTTAATAGACATATCTGGCACCATTACAACATTAAAGTTGGACAATTTATTTTGTCATTAAATCAAATCAGCCAGCTTTAGTTTTAGCCAGGTAATACAACTTGTGTGATGGATTTTCAACATCTTTATATAATGCCTTCTAAATGCCTTTTCTTTTCAGGCTTATTTAAGGCCAAAACATCAATTATTCAGCCTTTCTTTGATGTAAAAATATTTAGCTGATATTACTGCATACATAAAACACACAGACACACATACAGATATATATATAGAGGTGGGCAAGCTAGCCGTCCCATGCCAAGTAGGGGCATCTTTTCTCATGGAGCCCATAAAGTAACTCACACTTACCCAATCTAGACAGACACTATTGTCCAAAAACACATGTAATTACGGAGATGCATGCAATAGGAGCATTAATTTATATGTATGTACAGTATTTTGTGTATCTGTACACCAATTACATTTTTTTGTTTATAATTGATAAATGGTACATATTTCAAAGAGTTGATATCTCAAGTCCAAAAAAAAAATTACAGTGCAAAGGGACACTTAAGCCACCATATGCACTTTAATGCATATGATAGCTCTGTGGTCCCTTTGCATTTTCATATTGTCCGTTTTGCAAATGCAGAATTCCCCCCCATATGCATTTGCCAAATATAAACATGCATAGGGAGGGCATTAGAGAATGCCAAGGACTTATAAAGGTCATACAGTAAGTACACATTAATAAAAATAACTATTTGTATTATTTTATATTTGATTACAATACTAAATACTATCTTATAGCTGATGAGTGACACTTGTCGGTATCGTTGGCCTAAATTTGTTACTTACAAGTTATTTTACACATTCATCTTCTTTTAACATATTTTAACCTCATTAACTGCTTTCTATCAATGATTACTGACCTTTAGGTCATTGATCCATGATCAGTGTTATCGATCAATAGCCAGTGACCTAATCTGATCATCCCTACCACTAACACTATACACTTACACTTAACCTGCATTGCATTGGAGAGCATAAAGCATACCACCACTGGACTCTGGAGCAGTGGGTCATGTTCTCTGGAGTGATTCATTACACTTCACTGGAAGTCTGGGTTTGGCTGATACCAGGAGAATGCTATCTACTGGAACGTAAAGTGCCTAATGTAAGGTTTGGTGGAGGAAGGATTGTCTGGGGCTGTTTTTCAGGGTTTGGGCTAGGCCCCTTAGTTCCAGTGAAGGGTCATGTCAATGCTAGAGCATACAAAGACATTTCAGGCTATTTCATATTGTCTGGGGAAGGCCCTTTTCTGTACCAGCATGTCTGTGTCCATGTGCACAAATCATGGTTCACAAAGACATGGTTTGAGAAGTTTGCCCTGGAGGAACTTGATTGGCCTGCACAGACCCCTGATCTTAACTCCATTGAACACCTTTGGGATGAACTGAAATGCTAATTGCAAGCCAGGCCCTTCCTGTGAAACATTAGTGCCTGATCTTCCAAATGCTCTTTTGGCTGAATAGGCACAAATTCTTGTGGAAAGCCTTCCCAGAAGAGTGACGCCTGTTACAGCAGCAAATTGGGGAAGGGCAACTCAATACTGTTAGTGTTTATCGAATGGGATGTCCAACAAGCTCAGATGAGATGATCAGGGTCTGTATACTTTTGGTCAATTAGTGTAGCAGGAATGAATTTGGTGTTAATCAATAAAAGGAACTAATTTGCTTGAAAGAAACTGTCTAGACCCCAAAATCTTGCATGGACTCCAATGCATTTTACTGCATGCAAAAAGCACATAGAAATAGGACTGGACTGGACCTTTTATATAATGTATTTTTTCCCTACGGTTTTCCATGAACAACCTTTAACCCATTAAAATCAAAGGTAAATATTTTACGTTGCCATCAAGAACAGAAAACAATTACTCAAAACTCCAATGAATAAATAGCTACAAAACCCCCCAAATTTCAGGTTTTCCGCATAATGTACCCTAATTGTATTCGTTCACATACATTCGTTCGTATTTGTACGCTGTAATTTATATTGCTAAGGCAAATTAAATCCTTTGGACAAGCTTTTGGCCTTACGTTTATCCTTGGAAAGAAAATGCATGGCCTTAGTATATTTAATATATTAAAACCTTTGACAAAATATTGTTGCTATGGTAATCACCATACAGAGGACAAACCTTTCAAATATATTTCAAACCTTTAATATATTTCTAAAGAGTTTGATTGGGAATCTAAAAAGAAATGTATCAGCTACTTCAGTTGTGATTAAAGTTGCCGTTCTAATTTAAAATTGCAAAAGATGTTTAGAAAAAATCTAGTTTGTAATTAATTATTTTGGATACAGCCAATTATATTTTATATCCCTGCAATGCTTATAGTGCACTTGTGTAAAATGTGGTCCTAGTTCTGGATTAGCCTGTTCGTGACCAGATGCCACCCCCTCATTTTTTCAAGGGACATTTCCCTGAATGGCTCTTCTGTCCCTGGAAATTATTTGTTCTTGAATCTTACTTAGGGATGCCAGTGATGTCAGAGTGACATCACCAAGAGAAAACTGTTTTACAAAATATTTTTTTTAGAATAGGACCAAAATATTTTCCTTATGAGACCTACAGTAGCTAATTTGGTAAAGATGATACCTTTATTGGCTGACATATGATGGATTGCAAGCTTTTGAAACAATCAAGCCTCTTCTAAAGTAGAGACCTAGGTAGTCTTAAATGCTATACCTTGTGAGACCTAAAAGGTTATATGTAAGTATTTACCAAAATAAAGTGGTAAATTGGATTCAACCACCTTTTGTGGTCCATGGTGCTTGTTTCTAGGCAGACCAAGAAGACGCAAGTCTTCTTTATCATTATTTGATAGACCTGATAGACCTGTCCATCACATCCAGCATGACTTACCTGCCCACATTCACAGAGTCACCCTTTAATGAATAGCCCTCACTGGTAACCTAGCCATGCATGCTTGTCAAACATTTGAACATAGTTGATCCTTGCAAGGTCTGGACTACATACATTTGGTGCAAAACAATTTATTTTTAGTATTAACATAGCTATAATTTTTTATAGCTTGTTTTTCTTTTTTCTGTCACCTATAGTTCACAACTTATGCTTACCAGAGTTAAGAAGAATAATAGATTTCAGACATATAAATTCTTCCCCATGTAACCTCATCATTCGAAACCGAGTGGCTGTGGTAACCAACATGTCGAAAATTTCGACTAATCCTTCTACACATCGTCCCTGGTTCCTAGAATGAAAAAAAACACCATATTTTTTTTTAAACACATTGTTGTCTTAACTAGGATGAAAAGAAATATGTACATTAATTATGGTATATACATGAACCCTGCTCACTGTGTACAGTTGGCTTCAGGGCCGGCCCTACAATGGAGCAGAGTGGGGCAACTGCCCCAGGCAATAAGCGAGTGGTTTTCGCTTACCCGCTCGGCGTCCCTTTCTCTCCTCTGCGAGCCTTCTAGCTCGGTCTCTGGGCCGGCTTGTAATGCTGAGCGCCGGTAAATGACGTTATTTCCGGCGCTCAGCAGTAAAGCAGCGTGCACCGTGGCAGAGCAGGAAGACTCGCCGCTGGACTGCTGCAAGGTAAGTGCAAAGGGGGGGATAGGGTAGATAATAGGGAGGGAGAGGAAGGGTACATAATGACCCCTGGCGGCAGCGCCGCCGCCGGGGGCGTCATTTTAAACTTCACCCCAGGCGGCATTATGTCTTGGGACGGCCCTGGTTGGCTTCCATATTGTTGGTGAGTGGCTTCTGCAGAGAACAAAAGCGAGAAGGAATCAAGGTAGAGGTGAGCATTGGCAAGTAGATTAAGGGAGATTATTCTCTAGGTCTAAGTCGCAAGGGAACAATTTGCACCTTTTAATTTAAGTGCAAACATTTTAGTGTTCACCTTGCCTAACATAAAATAACTTTATGAAACTAGCATGAGCTGCTGAAGATGCTGGCACTACATTAAAGTCAAAGTTTTTTCATTAATGTCCCTGGCTCCCAGGGTTGTTTTGGACTCCAGATGAACTTATCCACACAAAGTCGCAATTTAGCAATATATCTGGCCCTGGCTAGCACGGTACACTGCTTGTTACCATGAAAATTAATATTTGGTCCTATAAAGAAACACCTCTCTTTATTTTACTCCATGGAAAACGGTATTGGAAGGTGAGAAACGTTCTTTTCCCAGTCCCGTAATTGCCCATTTAGTGGGGACGGTTCAGGCAGGGGGTATGTGTTTGCTGTGAGGTTCATTGTTATAATTCACCTGCTGTGACCAACCTTTCTCCTATAAAAATATAAAACATATTTCAAAATAATAGACTTCGGTAATTGTAGCAAGTGGAAGTTTTTGCAAAATCGTAACCTGTTGATTTTACCTGTGTTTTTTTTAAAGAACTCCCAAATTATTTTCAAACCTTTTAAGGATATATTACCTCTGCTGACATTGTGTACAACAAAAATCACCTAGTCATAAAATAATTGTTTATTTGTTTTAGTTGTTGTGTCTTTTTAACACTAGAACAAATGCTTGCCTTGAATCTGTAAATAACCCTTATACCTGTAATATTTAACTTTAATAAAAAAAATAACATTTAATTAAAGGATGTAACATAGCAAAAAGTATTTATCTCAGTGGTCTCAGTCTTTTTAAGTATATTTTTTTAATACAAGCCCTAGTAACTTTTAGCCACCTGCCTGTTTCTGATACGTTTTATTTTTTTCCCTTTACAACTGTATCTTTTTATATCAGTAAACAAAGTACTTTATGGACCGAGATGCACAAATCTTTTATATCAGGAGAAGAAAAAGCTTATATGATACGGATTGCTTTCAAAACTGAACACAGAGACACTATGAGCAGTTGACATTTGTAGAGGTGTCTTTAGAGAAGGCTCCAAGAGCTTATTAAAGAAAGACTATCAAGGAAAAATACATTTGTGGAAAATAGAGTACTTGGAGTGAGAGACAAGAAAGCACTCTTTATGGTCTACTGAAACTAAAATTAAGGTAGACAGAAATACATAAAACTGACAGCACATTTCATCCTCTTGACCTATAAAGTCTACTTAAAAACACTAGTTTTAAATATACATTGGAAATATACATAGTATATATATCATATAAAATGAGTGTGTTGTGGGGGAACTGTAAATTAAGAATGTTAATAGTTTATTTTTATCATTTAACAAAATGTAAATTGAGTGAACATAAGAAAAATCTAAATCAAATCAATAATTTGGTAGGACCTTTGCCTTCAAAACAGCATCAATTCTTTAAAACGTCTTGGAGGACTAACCACAGTTCTTTTGTGGATTAAGGCAGCCTCTGTTCTTTTCTCTTCATGAAATCCCAGACAGACTTGATGGTGTTAAGCTCAGGGCTCTGTAGTGGCCATGACATAACTTCCTGGACTCTATGTTCTTCTTTATGCTGATGATTTTGATTTTTTGTTTGCGGTTGTTGTTATACTGCAGAACAAATTTGGGGACAATCATGTTCCTTCCTGGTAGTTTTGCATAATGGATCTGCCTATACTTCTCAGCATTGAGGAGACCATTAATTCTGACCAAATCCCTAACTCCATGTGCAGAAATGTAGCCCCAAACTTGCAAGGAACCTCCACCAAATGTCACTGTTTACCGCTCTCCAGTCCTTGGACAAACAAACTGCCTTCCGCTACAGCCAAATATGTAAAATGTTTACTCATCAGTCCAGAGCACCTGCTGCTATTTTTATGCACCCCAGTACATGTGTTTTCATGCATATTTGAGTTGCTCGGCCTTGTTTCCACCTCGGTGGTATGGCTGCAAGTCTTCCATGAAGACCAGTTCTGAGTGGACCAGGGTCCCACTGTTTTCTGCCAATGCTAGGCTGATGGCTCTGCTGGACATCTTCTGATTGCAAAAGGAAGTAAGCATGATGTGCCTTTAATATGTTGCACTAACTTTCCTTGGCAGAGCAACACATAACTATTTACCTACAAAATCCTTGACTTTGTGCAAGGCAAACAGTGGTCACGCCAAATATTGATTAGATTTCCGAAACAATTGTACAATTTGCAATATGGTGAGAATTGCTGTACTGCATGAATTGCTAATAGGCCAGTATCTAACACAGATACCTCCTCCCACTACCACCCCATGAAGAGATGAAAGAAACAGTTTCTTTATCTTTCATTTTTTTCCAGCTTAAAAAAAATATATTTCAAAAACTTAAAAATGCATACATATCTAAAGGGGCCTCAATGATGTCACAAAACATTGTCGAGGTCACCCTATAGTTACAAATGAGACCTCTGAGGGCCTGTAAAAGAAAAAAAATGTTTGCACTGCTATTGCACTGCTCTGTGAAAAAACTTAGATTAGGGTTCCAAATCCTTTGTACTCCTTCCATTAGATTTTTTTTAAAATTACTGCCCATCAATCCATAGGTATTAAAAGAAATAAATATTTGTATATGTGGGGTATTTCTTTACACCGAGAATGTAGCAAAACATAAATTGGGTTTCTTTTTGGCAGTGGCACCTATTATGTGGAATAATACTAAGCAAATTACAGAACATATCATGGGGTGTTTGCATTTTCATACAGTTCCTTTTCCATTACCAAGTGACAGGTCAACAAACTATATCTTGTGCATACAGATTCTTATAAATCATAAATTTAACGAAATTCGCTGATTCCCACAAATCTCTGAAAATGAGGCCAGATCTCCCACGAAACGGACGAAAAAGAAGCAAAAAGCTTAGAATTTTTATCCAAAAGCTGCTGGCTCTTTCACTCTCACTCACTCTCTGAATGTCTCCCTGTAGATCACTTCCACTTCTCACAGCTCTGCTTCTGTGTCTCACATCTTCTTGTTTTTTATCTTCTTGGTCTCTTCTCTTTTATCTCTTTTTTATTCTCTCTTTTTTCTTCATCCGCATATCCGTGGACATGACCCCCCGGCTCTCAGGCCCCCGGTCCTTCCCCTCACCTCTTAACGATGGCGCTTGATGCGCACCATGCTCTGTCGCGGGGCGGGCTGCGTCCCCGTCCGCCGGTCTTTGGCATTGTTTCCTTGACTTTGTGTTTATCTCCTATCCTGACTGGCTCATTTCCCATGGTTGGTCCTTTGCCGCCTGCCTTGATTCGAATTTGCCTCTTGAACTTTGCCTTTTGTACTTGGCTTCCTGCTTGGCCACCCTGCTCTACGCTCCCAACCAGTCCTGCTAGAGCCGACACCGGCGAACTTCGGCCACAATGGCGGAGCTTACGGTGACATCCTCTCCTCAATTGGATCATCAAGGTAAAGGACATCACTGGATGCGCCGCCATTTTGCCCTAAGATAACCCTGTGTGAACTTCTGGCAAAATAACGGAGCTTCTTGTGATATCTTTTTCCTCTCAGGTAGCTGATATCATTCAACATGCTCCAGAGATATTAAAGGTAGGTACCCCAAACTAATTACATACATCCAGAACACCTTCTTTGTGTGAAATATTGTAAAATATTGTATTGATGTCATAAATGAAAGGAATGGATGCCAAAAGCATTTGTGTTCCTTATTACTACAATCAAGTGCAAATGTATTCTTTGGTACTATTTTAATGCTTGAGCAACCATAGCGAAAATAAAAAAAAAAACATTTCACCAACCTGTCTAACAGCAAGTTGGGAGCAAATGATAGTTTTCCAGGATGGTCCACTGAGCGCCAAATTAAACCAACCATCAGGATCTCCAGCCATGCACACTCTAGAAGATGGACTTGGTCATGCAGTGTTAGGTCCATGAATCCTAGGACAACAAAACAGTGTTTATTTAGTATCTCAAACATATAATAAAGTAAATGGAAAAAACATATCTTCAAAACATTTCAGTAGAGTTACTGGTTCATCAACTTGTCATTTACTGCAGATCATTTGTTCTAAATAATAATAATTACTAATAATATGCCAAAATTAAATGTAAGACAGCCAGTATTCTATTGCATAAAATGTTGAGAAACTGTCACGGCACAGCGTACAGAGGAGACTCCGTAGTCAGGTAGGACTGACAGGGATGGTCCAGAGAGCCGAGGTCAGGATACCGGAGATCAGGATAATCGAGGAACAAGCCGAGGTCAGGATACCAGAGGTCAGGATAGTCGAGGAGCAAGCCGAGGTCAGGATACCAGAGATCAGGATAGTCAAGGAACAAGCCGAGGTCAGGATACAAGAAGACAGTGGTCAGGCAAGCCGAGGTCAAAAACAGGAAACAAACACGTGAACGCTATCTGGGTGTTAGCACAGGGCATAAACGACCATCAGAAGGCAAAGTCTCTGAGTTCTGAAGTCTCTTAAATAGGCACAGGAAGTTAGGCACTAATTGGAGATTCCCGCCAAAATATTCAAAGTGCCGTTACGTCACTTCCTGCGCGGCCATCTTGTGGTTGGCGATTCCGTAGTCTTCCCATATAAGCAGATGTAGTTTCCGCAGGCGCCACTAGGTGGCGTGAAGAAGAACGCGTCCGGACACCAGAGCCGGACCTGTGCTCTGGCTGAAGCTGCTGGGAACGCGACGTGGATGAGGTAAGTCCTCCTTCAGGCTGCAGCGGCTGCCTCCGCTGTGCAGAAGCGGGGGGTCTCCCCCTTCTCCGCGGCGGCTGCGTCTGCTGTGCAGAAGCAGGGGGTCTCCCCCTTCTCCGCGGCGGCCGCGTCTGCTGTGCAGAAGCGGGGGGTCTCCCCCTTCTGCGCGGGGACTGGGGTTGCCGTGCGGGAGCAGGGGGTCTTCCCCTACCTCGCGGCGGCTGCTGCTGCCGTTCAGAAGCGGGGGGTCTCCCTCTTCTTCGCGGCAGCTGCGGCTGCCGGCCCGAAGCGGGGGGTCTCCCCCTACCTCGCGGTGGTTGCCGTTGCCGGCCGGGGGACCCGGCGGATCTCCCTGCCGGTAGCGTGACAGAAACAAGTGTAAAGAAATTATATTATTCACATCTTCCAACCATAGCAGCACTAACTGAGTAAATAATATCTATGACTGTAAAGTGAATAAATTAATTGGAATCTGAGTGTTCTTTTTTCCTAATAAATGGCAAACACAAATAATTATTCATGTTAGTAGCAAGGGTGCCAGAGTTCAGTAGCAGATTAACATGTTGGATGCTATTGGCATTTGTTTTTATTAATGTGGACATATATATTTCAAATCATTAAACTGTATAACTGTGGTTGTTATGTGTAATTGAGATATGCCAGTTTCCATTTCCAAATACAGTTTAAAAATGAAATACATTTTAAGCTAATAGTTAACTAATAAAATGAAGTAGAATAACAGGACATTTTCTTATGTACGTGAATGTAATAAAATGAAATAATTAAGTTATAATAAGGCAGGTTACTTATAATAACTCAGGATTAGCCAACGTGTGATATACTGCATTTAATAATGGGATTATTACCCTCCCTAAACTTTTTTTATGTCACTTTGTGTCATGTGTTTCTGGAAATCTGAAAATCTGGGCCACTTCAACATAGATCTGATTTGTCTGGCTGCATGGTGCATAGAATCAGGATGTCCTATCTGGCATTCTGCACAGTGCAGCAAAACGAAAGAGCTAATCACAAAGATCTGTGCTGGAGAAAGCCCAGATCTCTATTCCATCAAATGTAATGAATGTTTCATGGGTTATGTGCATCTAAAGTGAACAGAGTTTCCTTATGTTATAGACCAGTCTTGCTCTGTTAGGGCACTGTCCCACTGTCTCAGAGAGCTGCCCCACTGTCCTGCTTTTGCAGGCAGCAGAGAGAATGATTTGGTTGTGGAGATCCTCTAATGTCACCTAATAGGGTCAGGGTGGTGAAAAAGAACAATGGAGGTCTGGGTTGTTGCAGGACAGATGTCCTGTACAGCTCCTATATGCCCCACCCGACACAAGCCTCATGAGGTTGCTGTTTGGGTAAGACGTTTAGGTGGCAGCACCTCCTGCCAGGGGCGTAACTAGAAACCTCAGCGCCCCGGTGTGAGAATCTGTTAAGGACCCCCCCACGCCCAACTCATGTACCCCCTTCTCACTATCTACCCTCTGTCTACCCCCCTTCTCACTATCTACCCTCTCCCTATCCCCCTTCTCACTATCTACCCTCTCCCTCCCTAAACCACCTTCTCATGATCTACCCTCTCCCTCCCTAACCCCTCTCTCCGATCTACCCTCTCCCTCCCTAACCCCCTTCTCATGATCTACCCCCCCTTTCTCACGATCTACCCACTCCCTCCCTACCCATTTTTGTAGGTCACTTACCGTGCAGTCTGTCTCGCTACGCACGGCTTCACTGCTGAGCGCCGGCATATGACGTCATATGCCTCACGCTCCCAACACTGCAATCTGGGCAGCGCTGAGGCAGGCGGCAGCGGTGGGGAGCAGAGGAGTCCTGTCAGTCAGGGGGGCCCAAGAGGTGCCGAGCGGTTGTTTTTAGCAACCACTCGGGAACCCCTTGGGCCCCCCTGACTGGCAGAATTGCAGGGCCTGGTCGCAGTCGTGACCCCTGCCTCCTGCAACCTTCGGGATGATCCTGCCCTCTTCTCCTCTTCTGGGGCCATCCCTAGTCATACCTCAACACAGGTGACATATACCTGAAATATTGGGGGAATGCAAAATCCCCCTGACATATGCATTTTTTAGCAGCTTATGCTAAAAAAATTTGTGTCATTATGAAAAATGCATTTCGGGAGATATATTCTCTCTTGTCGAAAATGTCATTTTTTTATGCTGAAGTAAATTATAGATAATTGAAACCTGACAAAAATGTTGATAGATTTTAAATTGCGAGACTTACATATTCCTCACAAGTCATAACTTGCCATACAATCACTTACTCTTGGTAATGAAAACTGATGAGCATAAAATCCATTGGTTTCAAGCTCTGTAACAGCCAACATATTTTTTACCAACTAAATGCTATAGAATGTTTTCAATAATACTTTTATTTCATGGTAAATACAGCTTTTTCGCTTGGGTATTTGCAGTATTTTTTATGCTTCTGATCAGTTCAGCTACTCTCAGAATCATTAGCATTCTAAAACAAATTGGACACTTTACCAATATACTTCATCTTCATTCTTTTACATATATACATATAGTTTTTGTCAATCAGTGTAATGGTTTAGGAGATATTTAATGTAAAAGCTGAGATTTGTGTTTCAATGTAGCACACCTAGCTTCTTGTCATGCAGTTATCATCATTAGCTACTTAGCACTTAGGTTGAGATAGATTAATGGGTAATGAGAGGAAGCTAAGGATGCATATTTGACTCACATAGTGAGTTTACATTTTTTTTTAACTGTAACATAATGTTATGTCGGTCTCTCGAAAAACGTGCAAACACTGAAAAGGTATCCACTGTTCTAAATAACTAAAGAAACAAGAATGCCAGCACCTTTATAATAGAAAGTCCCTCACTGCCTCTCTTGTAACGGTGAGCAGTGAGCAAACATAAACACCAAAGACTTTTCATTATCATTCAAGCAGTGTTTTTTTTCTTTTTGGACAAAATACAATTTTTTCTGTTGGTAGTTGCTAAATAGGAATCACACTTTTTTTTTTTTAGAAATTTAGTAAACAGATTCTATACGGACAAAAGTATTGGGACACCTGACCATTACACCAACAGGGACTTTTATGACATTGCATTCTAAATACACAGACATTAGTATGTAGTTGGTCCCCCCCTTTGCAGCTATATCAGCTTCCACTCTTCTTGGAAGGGTTTCCACAAGATTCTGGAGTGTTTCTGTTTTTCCCCATTTATCCAGTAGAGCATTCATGAGGTCAGGCATTCATGTTTGATGGGAAAGCCTGGCTTGTAATCTCTGTTCCAGTTCATCCCAAAGGTGTTCAATGGGGTTGAGGTCAAGTTCTTCTACAACAAACTCATCCAACCATGTCTTTATGGATTTTGCTTTGTGTTCGGGTTTACAGTCATGCTCGACTAGAAAAGAGCCTTCCCCAAACTGTTGCCACAAAGTTGGAAGCATTGCATTATCCAAAATAACTCGCGCATCAGACTGACAAAATGAGAACCGTGATTCGTTTCTCCACAGAATGTTTCCACTGCTCCAGAGTCCAGTGGTGGCGTGCTTTACACCACTCGGTCCGTCGCTTGGCATTGTACTTGGTGATGTGAGGCTTACATACAGCTACTCAGCCATGGAAGCCCATTTCATAAAGCACCCACACAGTTTTTGTGCTAATAACAATGCCAGTGGGAGTTTGGAACCCTTCAGCTATGGAATCAGCAGAGAATTGGTGACTTTTACACACCTTGCACTTCGCACTCGGAGCTAAGACTTTGTGTGGTCTTTTGCTTCTTGGCTGCTGTTTCTAAAGACTTCCACTTTTCAATAATACCACTTTCAATTGCCTTGAAATATCTAGAGGAGAGGAAATTTCAAAAACTGACTTATTGCAAAGGTGGCATCCTATTACATACCAAGCTTGAATTCACTGAGCTCTTCAGCTGGCAATGGGTCTGATTGAAACACCAGAATTCAATAATTAAGAGGTGCATCCCAATGTTTGTCCATATAGTTGATGTGTTGTGATGGCTAGACAACTGGGTCAGAGCATCTCCAGAACTGAAGCTCTTGGGGTTGTTCTCGGTCTGTTGTTATCGGTACCTATCAAAAGTGGTCCAAGGATGGAAAAGCTGTGAGCCGGTGACAGGGTCATGGGCAACCAAGGCTCAAAGCTTGTCGGTGGGGTCAAATCCAACAGTCGAACTGCAGTAGCTCAAATTGCTGTAAAAGGTTAATGCTGGTTCTGATAGAAAGGTGTCAGAACACACGGTGCATCGCAGTTTGTTGCGTATGGGGCTGCATAGCCGCAGGCCAGTAAGGGTGCCCATGTTGACCCCTGTCCACTGCTGAAAGAACCGGACCACGGAGCAATGGAAGTAGGTTGCCTGGTTTGATGAATCACGTTTTCTTTTACATCACGTAGATGGCCGGGTGCGTTGCTTACCTGGAGAACACATGGCACCAGGATGCATCCATGGAGTCTCCACCTCGCAACTTACAGGACTTAAAGGATCTGCTGCTAACATAATCTGTCAACATCGCACACGGCGAATATAACCAAAAAAACACAGTGTATTACTGGTTATATTTACAGTGTGCGCTGATGTTATTTTGCGGCTAACGTGTTGGTGCGAGATACCACAGCACACCTTCAGAGATCTAGTGGAGTCCATGCCTCGACGGATCATTGCTGTTTTGGCGGCAAAAGGGGGACCTACGCAATATTAGGCAGGTGGTCATAATGTTATGGCTGATCGGTGTATATATACTGGATATATACATATAACTAAAGATCAGTTGTGTTTATATTGGTTTGTGTTTCTATTTGAAAATGCAACACAATTTGTCTTTATAATTGTATCTGAAAACATAACACAATTGCAACATAGAAATTAAATGTACACAAGTCCAAAATAAGAGCTTGTACACTTTCCATGAACTTAAAAGTTGACTCATTCCTCCTTAGCTGACTCTTGAATGAATGAATGTATGGATGGGTGAGTTCCATTGCACATGATTGTAGCAAAATGTGGGTTTAATGATACGAAGATAAATTAAAGATTAAAATAGCACTGTAATTTGTAACAATTCTAATTGCACAGAAATTAGAAGTATACCAACAAATCTATCAAATCTCAAATGTATCATTTATGAAAAAAATGGCTTCCCAGTTTCCTTTTTAATCTATTATGTATTTTTTTATTTATTTATTTTATTTCTTATGTTTTAAAACACACCCTTTTTAGGCCTTAAAATTTTTGACAAGTAATCGTGGACTGAATGGTTTGATTTATTCTGCAGAAATCTCACGTATGCATTTGCTCTCTAAACCACCTCACCACCTGTTACTTGGCTAGCAGAAGACATGTTTGGCCAAACACATCTCCGGACGCATTATATACTTACCACCAGTCAGCACCAGTGCTGGCTATGCAAATGTTCTACGGTGGGGTGTAAGAACATCCCTGTGCACAGGCATAGAAAGTGTTCCTATTGATTTCAGTGGGATTGCTTTCTGTCCTTACCTGGTTGAGGATTGGCTCTGGATCTTTAGCGTCAACCACTATATTTTAGTGAATATATATTAAAGCACATACACAATACTTTGTTTGTTGAAGAGAATACCTGGGACACTAGACACTAGACACCAATATGAGGTGGCATTTACACAAAATAGCCCATGATAGCAAAAACTGAAGAACATGCACATACATGGTCAAATTGTATGGAAAAAGTGGTGGAATATAAATTAAATTAGAAGAAACGTACATATTCTTGGCAGATCTATTCTAGGACATTTTCAATAATTTGTTTTTCACAGTTGATATTTATCATATGATAATTACATAATTTATGATATAAATTGCTGCTGCTAGGACCCCTCCAAAACCTGCTATAGTTTATTTCCTTAAAATTTCCAGTACATAATTAATGTGTTGAGTATATATAGAAATATGGGACATCACCTGTAAGTAAAGGACATTACAACCTGTTGTCCTCAAATATAAAAACTATATTTGTTAAAGAAAAAATTAAAAGCATTTTAGAGAATTCGTTTTTTCGATGATGAAAAAGTTGTTTTTGGAATGTATAAACAAGCAGTGAAAATGATGTTTTATGTGTATGTTCGGAATGAAATAAATTAAACTGTATTCCAACAATTTAAAAAGACAATATTAATTTTCTTTTTCAATTGTGCAATATGCTTGTTGCTCAGCCCACATAAACGAAAAAAATTCTGTGTAATTTGGAAAAATATGGCATCTTAACATCAGTTTATGTTCTAACATAGCAGGAAATGAAAGCATAAAAATTAACTTGAAGACTAACACAGCTTCATGTCTACAAATAGAAGCTTTCCAGAACATAATGTGCTGTGCCCAAAGATTGAAGCTTAAGCCCAAGAAGTTCAAGGTCTGGTCACTGCATTTAGCCATTAGAAAACAAAATGAGTCTCAGACAAAAACACCTGCAGACATTTTAAATCTTAGGATGACTCTTGTTCTAAAACTAATTATTCCCTCCCGCAAGACAAGCAAAATAATTTGCCGAAGATATAAATCCACAGTTCATTGCGTGTTATTTCCAGAACGTCGGAGATCATTTCTCCGATTGATGCAAAAACAAGGGTTAATGAGATGTTGAACTATCAACGCTGGCTAAAACATTAGCATAATTCTCTTGCATCTAACTCAAGGGAGATCATTTCCGGAATGAAAGCAAAATCAAGGGTTAATGAGATGTTGAACTATCAGCGCTGGATAAAACATTAGCATAATTCCCTTGCATCTAATTAAAAAAGATGAATTATTTGCTTTCCCACTAATTTTCTATACATAGCCTCATTGGGTGAAATCCAAGATGGAACGTTTTCCTAAAATTGTGGATAGTGCCACATCAAAGCAGAAAAGACATTGAAATTAATTACAGCAATTTCCTTGACCAGTGCATTTTAAGTCTATGTTTGCTATGCTGTGTGGGAGAGTCCCATTCTGGAAAACCATAAGAAGATGTTAGATTGAGATGAATCTCGGGAACTGGAACTCAACTGGAAAATTGGAATAGTGTTCCATCCTTGTGAAGTTTTAAACGATTGTATGTTGACATATTATTAGGAGACGCAATGTAATAAAATAACAATATGTACGTTCTCAGACTACTTAATTGTGTTCATTTATTTACTGTCTATTATATAATAACTAAGTGGGATGGATTTCCATATTCATTTTGGGGTCCCTTGATTCCATGTGGGTTGAAGAGGCTTTAACCAACATAAGTCTTTCTCCATCTGCACTCTTGAGAGACTTTTCTTGCGTTAAAGTAGGGGATATGGCTAGGACACTACAGTATAGGTTTTTATGCTGGAAGATAGGGGGTCTGGCTAAAAGCCATATTAAACAATACTGGACTAATCATTAGACCCCCGGGATCTATGTATATGTAGGAACACAAGGGATATAATATACAACTCTATCTAAGATCCTATAAAGTTTTTATCTGGCTTAACCAGAAATACAAGTCATTTTATCCAATAAAGAAACAGCTTAGGTATCCATCATACTCAACAAAATAACAGTCAAGAACGCTAAGTTGATTCTAAGTTTGCAACACTAATACGTGAATATAATTAATATTAAGGGAGTATACAAATATACTCATAAAACGCAAGACTTTATTATGTGTAAGGCTACCTCTTCATCCTAATAGAGGGCCAAATACTGTAGTTTCCAAAAACCTACACACTCTCATTTATTTATTATTATTCTTACTTTGTATTTCTTATGCATCCTGCATAATGATGGATGCACTGAAAGTATTTAACTTAAAACAGAAATATGTTCTCAAGTACATGAGTTAATTCATCGAAATGTTTATAATTGTGTCTATTGATAAGATGCCAGTCCAACAAACATAACGAAAATAAAACAATCTGTGCTATTTGGAAGCTTACCTATTTGGTTTTTATTCAGTTATAAAATGATTTAATATGTTCCTACCTGGCACTCTCTTTGCCCAGTTAATCATATGCACTAGCTCTTTATCTGCGAGGTTTGTAAGAAGGGTCATCATGGAAGCTTCACAAAGTGGTTTGGTTGCGTCATGCTCAGAATATACAATTGGTGGTTCAGCCTCCATTAAGGCACTGATAAGCTGCTCTGCTGTTAATGATAAAACTGGGCTCAGTTTTATGCTTTTAACTGTAGGGTTCACCCAGATTGAGGTTGTCCTAATCTCGGAGGTGTCAACCTCGCTCTTCTGCTCTTGCTCCTCTTTTTGCCGTTTATGCTTCATCACACGTCCTCCTCTACGATCCTTTCTGATTCCTGGGGGGAAAAAATAGAGATTTGATTCAGCAAGAATTGGGTTTTATTGTGTAAAAGTTTTAATTTGTAATTATAAATATATTGCGCTTCATTATGAAAATAAAACACATAGAAAATGTCACTTTATCCCTAATATAAATTGTGATTCCACTAATATAGAACAATTCATTGCCTAAACATGTTCACTATGTATGTATCTATTTTTATATCGTACCTAGTGTTTCCTACCTAGATGAACCAACAAAGCAAATTCACTATTTGTCATGAGTTGTCCCTTAATGTGTATGAAAGACACATAGGTGATCGGGTCCTTCAGACAGAATAGTAAATATCCAGTAATTTACTAAATAGTAAATATGAAAATTATCTTGTATCATTTTAAAGCTGTACCCAGGCTAGCTCAACCCTGTATGAATAGTAGTAAGCACCAACATACTAAGGCCTTAACAAATTAAGCATCTAATGTATTCAATCTTCTTTTAGATTGCATGCCTACATGATTAGGGTCAGGCCTGGACTAGCCATCTTGGATGCCAGGCAAATATCCAATATGTCCTGCCACCGACTGGCTATGTCCACCTGCGTGCTACCTAAGCATGAAAACATAGAGTGCAGCCATGCATATCCAGCCATCAACCGCACTTATGTCATCAGGCGGCCACTGGTCTTAAAGTGCCAGGGCCACCTTGTCATTTCCAGTCTAGCCCTTATCATGGTATCAGTGTAGTTGTTTTAATGGCTGTTTTAACGTACTGACAAAGAGCACAAGCAGGGAACAGCTGGCACCCGGGACAAGTAAAGAGTGGTTCCCACCTGGTAGCTAACACACATCAACATGCTTACACATACACATTCACACACTAACACAAACACATACTTTATCAGAACCTTTTTTCTAGCTACTCGGACAAGTGCCCGCCCCTCATGTTGACTGGCCCTGTTTGAATAATTTTTGACCTACCGAGGGGCAATTCGCCCCCCCCCCTATTTCAGCCCACGCTGGAGTGAACAAGTGAACATATCCACTGTCTGTGGGTCAAACAGACTTCTAGACACACCACCTAAACTACACCAGTACTGTATATCAAGTAAATATATTAGACTCAAAATACCTTTTTTCTTTCCATGTATATTTATTTCTCTAAAATGTCATTAAAATACGACTGAAGGCCATTTCACTTTGCTCTTAAATGTCAAATAAGGAATTTTGCTTATGCCCTTCTGTACACAATAATTAAAAATGTAATATCATGTATGCCACTCCTGCAAAAGTGAGCTTGGCATCTAAATGGAAAATTGCATCACAAAAAATATAATGAACTCATTCCAATAAGACCTATAGTGACTACTTCAGTATGATTCTATATTGCTAAAGAATCATAGCACAACAAACGGCTGCATTCAAAGGACAGTGTACATTCTGATTGCTTAAGCGCAAGTTAGACGTTTTTATTTTTAGTAGTTTATATAAGAAAGGACTTATAAGTGTTTTAGATAAGGCATCAACAAATCGGATTTATATTTTCTGCTACTGAATCATCTGGAATTATCTAAATGGGAATTCAGAATTTTGTGATCATCATTCCAGAACAAAAGGGCGAAGGTCTTGTTTTTCAGGTAAACGAGGCATATTGACCACGTTGATTTATTATATACAGACAAATATTTGGCAAAGTATATTTATAGATAATACTTTAAATATCAGTCTAGTGCAGTCTAGTGTCTGGGACTTCCCAGGGTAGAAGTGGGGCTAGCCTTACACACAGGCAAAGTTGGTCATTTTTATGGAGGGGCAGGTTTCATCCCAGACAGCCGTAAGTGAGGAACGGTGGCTAGTGGATGGGCAGTGGCCACTGCCAAACATCACTTTCCTGTCTGGAGAAAGAGAAAACTGACCTAGAGACCCGGGGAAGCTGGTCTTCACCAGGAGACTCTTGGTCAAACTGAGAGTTCCAATGTGTGATTGAAAAGCCTCTAAAGGCTCATGTGTATATTATGTTAATGCAGGTAATCCAGCATATTGCTACTTGTATTATAAGTATTATAACTTATATGAAAAACAAAAAAAGTATGACAGTAAATCCATTCAGCTCAGTAAAGATATGTGTCCAAAATATTGTATTTATGATTGGTGGCTATAGATAAAACAAACCAAACATTATTCTACTTCAATTTACTTGATGATTTAAATACATTGTCTTGCATTATTTTTAATACAGTGCACGACAAATTATTGTGATATTTAGATGCACTCCTCAATATACTTAATAATAGTAGTACATGTACAAGACCTCAATAAAAATGGAAATTAAGCTACGGGACCATATGGCTTAATGTCATGCATACTCAAGGTATACCTTGGTTGGCAGCAGGATTCTAATGTGATCTTTAGTAGTTTGGAAAGTACATTTGCATGAAATGCCTAGACTATGGATGTTATGGATCATATAAAATGGAAAAATAAAAAAATATATTTTAAATAAATGCATCATCTGGTGTACAGATCTTCTTTCAACTGTATTTTTCCAGCTCTGTGACCTCTTGTACTTTGGATTAAAACTCTGTGTTTTTCATCTGTATCAGTGCGTGTACAAAATAGTAATTTATCTACATTAAAAATATCTAATTTCTGTGTATATTTGTACATAAATAGATTTCCTACGGGAGAAACCCCTAATCTATTTGGACTATTTCTTACTGGGCATATTATATTTAGCACAAATGTAATTTATCGAAACAAACATAATATATGCTCTCCTCCAGTTCCTTTTTCAATAATGTGGATGATCTTTTATTAAAAGTTATACAATTAGTCTAAAGTAACACTTTTATTACCTAATGCATCACTAGCGGTATCATTCCTAGTTCTGTAGAATGCCTTGTAATTTTTTAATCATGTCATATTTTACCTCATTCATAATTTTTGTCAGGAACATTTAATTGTCTTGTGATTCAAAAATATACACTGATTTGTTGTCATCATTGAAACAAAACATGCTTAAAAGATCATATGTTGTTTTTATGTGATTAAACCTTAAGATGGAAGACTACAATCACAAATCCACTTAGGTTTATTTGCGTGACATACTAAAGACCTCAACGGATCGTTTAATTTGCGTCTTTGGGCAGCGAGAGTAATACTGACTATGCCATCTTTGGAAAATCATTCATTTTGTTGTTCATGAAATAAAAGCGGCATAGCTGCTAATTTTATGCAGGTAAGGTTATGTAGGAGTTCAGATACTAGCACGACCTTTAAAATAATGCTTTTGTTCTCTTTTTCGATTATTTATTTTTTATTATTGATTTTATTGATCCTTTTTTAATAAACATGGCAATAAAATCTTGAAAACATGAATAGATAGAGCCGCATGCAAAAATGTGAGTTGCTAGTACAAAAATGTACAAAAATAATGCAAGCAAGAGTAGCAAAAAGCAGACCCTTGAGTTCGGGCCATAATCCTAGTCCTTGACAAAGGTGCTTCTCACTGAAAATGGGAAGGATCTTACAAGGGGCTCTCCTTTTCCTATTTCTATACCTGCATTACTCTTGTATATTGCGTATATTAACCTCTTCGTGACAATGGCTGATTTTATTTTTTGTATCCTTTGTGACAATGGCTGTTTTAAGATTTCTGCGGTGCTCGTGTTTAGCTGTAATTTTATTCTTTCCTGTTTACTGAACCCACACAAGTTACATATTGTTTTTTTTCAGGACAAGAAGGGCTTTCTTTAGATGTCATAGTTTTGATCATATCATATTATTTAGAAAGAAAGGACTTTTTCTAACTTTTACTTGAAAAATATTTTACTCATCTATAAAAGCTAATGAAAAAACTGCTAAATAGATTCTAGAAATACATTTTTTTTCTTTTTTTCTGCACGTTATTGGGCAATAAGTGTGTGTTTTGCTATTTCAAAACCATTTTTTTCCACATCTGGTAATTCTTCCCCCCCATGTGCCATCATTGGGTATTTTTTAAGCATGGGGTAATTTTTTACCCCATCAAACCATATATTTTTGAAAACAAGGATATTTCAAATGCTAGTATTTTAACTCTTTCCATGCACTAATTATACCACCAGTCTTTCTCAAACTTTGTGGTAGTCATTTTGCGTTTTTTTGTTTCACACACATTTTACTTCAGGTATGAATTAACAGGTCCTGGTATATGTCGCTGTGACACAACATCCCAACATGTGTTCAGGAACATCTCCTGAGTACAGTGATACTCCACATGCATGGGTGTTTGGGGGGCTAAAAGGCCACATTTGGGACTTGTGCATTTTTCAAAATGGAAATTACAAGTGTGCTCTTGTGGCGCGTCCTGGGGTGGGAGTTTGGTGTCGCTGAATGCCTCGTGATTTAACTTTTTTAATTTAAAAATTTAATTTTTATTAACAGAAAGCTGAAAGTTCATTTGAATTTTCTTTTTCTACACTCGCTCTCTGTCACTTCCTGTCATGCTCTAACTCACAATTTCTCTCTCTTCATCTCCTTTTCCACGGCTTCTCTTTTTGTTGGATTGGAGAAATGAGGGAAAGGAGACCAGGATAATGCTGGAGACCAGGATAATACAGCAGATCACCAGAGAAGAAAGAAGAATTAAGAAGCAGAGAACAGGAAGAAAAGGAAGAAGGAGAAGCAGAAAACAAGACGCGGAGCTGTGAAGACGCAGAGAAGGAGACATTGAGTGAGTGAGAAAGAACGTGACAGAGAGTGAGGGTGACAACAAATTTTGTTTCCAAATTAAAAAAGCCTTCTGAATTTGGTCCGAGTCAAAAAGGCAAGAAACAAAATGTATTGTAAAAAAAAAAAAAAAAAAACCTCTTGTCATTGGACTTAACACTTCTACATGCTTGTTGATGACATGAAGCAGAATCTTACATTGATTTAATATGAGAGATACGCAAAATCCTTGGATATCTCATGGGATATTATCACTTTCAGCTGCACATTATACATTACTATTACCTTTATGTGACTATTATATATAATTGTTTTTATTAATACTCTTTTGTTTTCTAAAAGCTCCATAACACCTTTTTTCAAATATTCCATACCTGCCATATGGCAGTTTGTGGACCAAGGGATCCACTTTACTAAACCATATTGATTGTAGGTGGCCTGAAGATGCACAATGCCAATCCTGCTACGAGGTTTAATGTAGGTGTCTTAAAAGTTTCATTTTGATTAACTTTACTTTTCAAAGTTACAGAAAATATACCATGATTACAGGACTTAAGTTCTGACACCATATGTTTACTTGACACTCCAGCCATTATATGCCCTTTAATACATTTGAATTTTTGTGTGGTTCGCACACAGCTACACCAGCTACTTGCCTTGCAGGCAATCTGAAGCCAAACATATGCCCTGCGGCTTGTTCCAAAGTGATCAGCTCACTGCCAATCAGCTAAGTGCTTGCTTAACGAAGGTTCCAGTGGAGTCTAATGAGACCCCCAAAGCACAGATGGGAGAGCTTTATTGCCACTGACCGACTTCTTCAAGCAGCCACTCAGTGGCGCAAAAAAGAGACCATGGAGAAGACAGGGGACTGCAGCTGTGGAACTGCAGCTTCTCCTAAAGGTAAGTACTTAATTTTTTTTAACATTTTGTAGAATACTTAGTAAAGTACTAACAAATTAATGAGTTAATATGCATTATTTGCTAAGGAGGCTGCCTGGGACGTTAGATCTGTTTGAGTAAAATAGTTTTCCAAAGTCTTCAAGTTGTGTAGTGAAATTAGAAGCTTTCACTTATTATATATTTTGGAATCACATATGTAACACATCATCAGATGATAAGATCATGTTGTAAATATCCCTGCCAAGTAACAAACACATATTGTAAAAGTGGCGCCTAACTTTCATGATTATTGCAAATAAAAATAAAACAAGCAATTAAAATCATTTTTTATGTTTTTTATGAGTTACATTAAAAAAATACATAAATACAATTGTCCTTCATGAAATACTCCCTTCATAAAACAGAAAAATGTTTCAACCAGGAGTTTCATGTTTGAATCTGAAAGGATATTAATATTTTAGAAGATTTATCTTCGGCAACAGAAAACTATATAGCATAGCATTTATAAACCATTGTTAATTACTTTAGCATAGTGTAGAAAGATGTGCAGGAGGAATGTTAACTATAAATTCTAAAATACATTTCCAATATGTAAGTTTGGACTTGTGCATGGGTAGTCCTGAGCTGGAAATGAGTTTACATCTCCTGTAAGGCCAAGGAACACGGAACAGGCAAACGTGAAAAATGTATTCCAGGGAATTCCAATGTTGGAACTACAGAACATTTTATTTCCTTTTCTAGGTGATGGAGATTGTTTTATACTTAAAGGAAAGTTATAACTTGACAACATATTATATTTATTTACTGCCCAATTTTCTGTTATAAGGATTTTTAGCCGTGCCCACTTCCTGCCCAATTCCCTCCTACACCTATATAATTATATATATCTGGGGCTAACCCCACCCATTTGTGCAGCTAACCCTGCCCACATTTGTGGCTAGACCCATCTTCTCACAGGTTACTGCCCAAGAAGAGCAGCTTGACTTTGGAAGTTCCCAGGTATGCCCATAATATTTCAGAGATCATTGTATTCAGAATCCTACTGCCAGCCCAAGTAGGGAGCTGAAACATACCTCCTTGACTATATCTGCAACCAGGTTTCCTATGTAAAGCAGTGATCTAGAACATCTCTTCAAACAAATGCATACCTCCCAAATGTTTTTTTTGGACACTGTCCCGCATAACTTTCTCATTGTCCTGCTTTTTGTGAGTCATAGTTTTCATAGGACAGTTAGGGAGAGCCTCTGATCTCCCCTGACCAGCTAAGGAAGCAGTACAAGTAAAGAAGATATGTCCTGTTGCTTCACAGACCTTCATTGCAGCTCCCATGTGGCCACCTTGCAAAGTTATGAATCTGAGTGCCACGAGGCCCACTTCTGCCTCTTGTGCTGCTCACACCTACCATTAAACCAAAACTCCCTAGGTCTAGCAGCACACCCCAACATAGCTGCCCAGATTTTGATTAATACTTGAATGATACAAAAAAGGGTGCACTCAATTTCGTGAGGTGCTGTATACTGTATGTTATATAGGGATATACAGTATACATAGGAACTAGGAATATACTAAATGTGACAGTTCTTTAAACAAATACTGATTTAGTGAACATACCTTGGGAACTCCAACAACCCGGAGCCTACCCTTATGGGCCGCGGCCAGAACTGCCCTTTGACGTCAGCTATGCTATATACAACTACAATTGTATATAGAATTATCCTAGGCATTGAACAGTGATACAGTATATAATGGTGCTATGTAAAACAATAAATAATAATATGTTGTTTATAATTGAGGGACAATATTTTTGGGGTATATTTTACAAATTCATTTCCAGGATAATTATTTAAATATGTAAAGCTAGGGCTGGCTTTGTATTATAAACATTACTGGGTATTCAAATCCATTTCCAATATCTAAATATTCCTTCCATGTCCTAAATGGTACAGGAAATATTTGTATGTCTGCATGTGCATCACAGGAGCTAGGTAACTATGGCTTCTAACTTGTTATTCCTGGCAAATAACTTATTATGTTGATGTCTCAGAGTATATTATATCCTGGCTCCAGAATTCTTCATTCATACACCTACACATGTAAAAAGTTAATAATATTCACCTTGTCGGTGAACTGTCTGTGGAAGAAATGTATTCTTATAAAATTAGATAAAGGATGATTGATTTATTTCTTAAATTGACTTGGCTATCGAAAGTTCCAAAATTGAGTCATTTTGAAAGTGAAATATAGTATCCTCCAATCCAAGGTACTTCTGGATTAGAATTCATGAACCACACAAAATGGTTACTTATTATACTTATGTCACATAGGGTAGCCCATAAGACATATAGTTCCCTGCTTGTCTCATATAATGATGATAGTAATGGGATTACAGTTGAGTGCAAAAGGTTAGCTAGAACATGTTCTTACCGAATTTATCGAGTTAAGTAGACACTGTCTCAAATAATACGTGTAATACTGGGAGAACATTTCAGCCAACGCAGAACAATTTTAAATTATTTGTGAAATGATTGACTTCAGTTTATGTCTATACTTAGGCTCTGCTCAGTTAGTATATATTTGAAATATAATAGAAAATATAAAATGAAAGAAAACCGGTGGTTTGGAGTAATTGTTTTTTTGGGGGGGGTTGAATAATATCAAAGTGATATAAGTGGGGCATAAAACAAATTAGTAAATCAGTTAAGAATATATAAAACAACACAAACATTTATCATAAATATGTCCATATGTTCCTGTATGAAATGTAATTCTGCTACACAAAATTAGTCTTTTTGCCACAGAAACCAAGGCAAAAGTGTTGCTGATTGCTCTGTTGATAACGCTACCTTTCAAACATTGGACCAGAAGTTTATTTTATGCAGAGAAACAATTTTTCCTCAAAATAATTTCCAATGCAGTAGTTAAGTATAAACAATAGCCACTAGTTAAAAGCACTTAATAAGCCTATCCGGCTGGCTTCAATGTATGTGCACTTTCCGCTCTAAACTAAAACTACCCAGCTCTGTACTTCAAAGAGAAACGCAAGAACAAAAAGCAGTTTAGGCAAATTTAGATAAGAATACACAAGTGCCAAACGTTAACTCCCTACCACGGATTGGCATGTTGAAACAGAGCCATTTGATCACTCCCTGACCGATGTGGTGATATTGGATTACGCGAGATCCATCATATTTTATTATATGATGAATTAAAAAAAAATCTCACTGCCGAGATCTTAGCAATGTTTTGGTTGGCTCTTGTAGGAGACACATTGCTGGCAGCGTTGTGTCAGCCTTCAGCCAAAGAGATGAGCCACTGGTCTACAGTTTGTCCATTTATCAAGCAATAGAGCTGTCAGCCGCGGTGGGAATGACATGTTGAACATTAACCATGGAAAGCTGAAGACAGCATATCTCAACAGAACTGTATTAAACTAGGTTTTAGCTTGTTTTGTGTAATAAGAAATATTTGCAGTTTCCCAACATTTTAATTATATTAGAAACTTCCTGTATGTTCCCAAGAGGAAATCTCAACTCACAGTTTGTAAAGGGTAAAACTCTCTAGAGAGTAAGTTACGTTTGCTAGACTTCAAAGTACATATATTTTATTTGTCTAATATATGCCCGGAATGCTTCTACTTCCTATTTAATCATTTGATTTGTTTTAACTCCATGCAGGCTTTCTGTGTTCCGACCTTCACATCTGGCACTGTTGCAGAATTACATTTTCAAGCCACTTCCTTTTTAAATGAACAGTGTAGTCCACAAAATTGTGTGTCTTGATACATGTTGGAGTAAATTATGCTTGGACTCCAATGTATTTTAAGTACAAACTGAAGTATGCATTTTTCAGTTATTGGGTTCTATCTGATTTAAGTTCCGTGGCTGCTTGCATCGAAACTGGGAAGCATTAGTATGTAAACTTCTTGCATATGCTTTGTAACACTTCAATTGAAATTACTGAAGCAGCAGCAGCCGTATGCTAGCAAAACATCAGTGTTCAGATAACATACATGCAGGGCCGGCCTTAGTGGTGTGCGACCTGTGCGACCTGTGCACAGGGCGCCATGGCAACAGGGGCGCCTGCCCGGGACATAAATTAAAACATCGGGGGGGGGTGTTTGTTTTTTAACTTTATTTAACATCATCCATGTTAAATAAAGTTTAAACAAAAAAAACCCGGTGTTTAAATTTAAGTCCCGGGCAAGGGCGCCGAGCAGTCGCTTGTGAAGTTTTCAGCAACCGCTCGGCGCCCCTTGCTCTCCGTGACTCTGTCGCGGTGCCGGCGTTTCATGCTGACCGCTGGAATTATTCTAACACTCAGCTGTGAAGCGCGCACCGCGGCAGAGCGGGAATACGGACGCCTCCCGCTCCCACCGCTGGACTCCGGCAACAAGGTAAGTAAGGATAGGGAGAGGGGGTAGATAATGAGAAGGGGCAGCGGGGTAGATAGTGAAAAGGGGCAGAGGGGGGAAATGCAGTGAGAAAGGGGCAGAGGGGGAAGGCAGTGAGAAGGGTCAGAGGTGGGGTAGATAGTGAGAAGGGGCAGAGGGGGGAGATTTTTTTCCTTTCTTTTTCTTTGGGATGGGAGGTGCCAGAGGAGTAGTCCGCACAGGACGCCAGAACACTTAAGGCCGGCTCTGCATACATGTGATGGATGTTGCTACTCAAAATGATCTCAGTGGGACCCAGTTCCCATTGACTAGAACAGATGCCTACTGCGCAAACATACAGGAGAATGCTTTAACTAGAAGAAGCTAACTATGCATTAAACATTCAAAATGGATGGGCTGTAGTGCTCGTTTAAGTATGTAATGAAAATAGGTGCACTTAAAGTGTGTGTGGGGGTGGCCTATATTCGGGCAAATACGGTATATACTGTATATGTATATAGTAAGAATGTTTTTGAAAAAAAGACATGTTAGTAATTTATTTCAACAATTTAACAACATGCAAAGTGAGCGAACAGAAGAAAAATCTAAATCAGATCAGTATTTGGTGTGACTACCCTTTGTCTTCAAAACTGCATCTGTTCCTCTAGGTACAGGGAGATTGTAGGCATATAGTTTGGGGTATGACTAAACAATTATACCAAACAGGCGCTAATGATCATCAATTTAATATGTAGGTTGAAACACAATCATTAGCTGAAACAGAAACAGCTGTGTAGGAGGAATAAAACCGAGTGAAGAACAGTTAAACTGGCAGCTCAGGTGCTCTGGACTGATGAGTCAAAATGTTAAATATTTGACTGTAGCAGAAGGCAGTTTGTTCCCTGCAGGGCTGGAGAGTGGTACCAGAAAGAGTGTTTACAGGTAACAGTAAAGTACGGTGGGCAGGAAAGTTGGGACTGCATTCCTGAAAATGGAGTTGGGGGTTTGGTCAGAATGAATGGTCTCAATGCTGAGGGGTACAGGCAGATACTTGTCCATGATGCAGTACCACCAGGAGGCATCTGATTGGCCCCAAATGTATTCTGCAGCATGATAACGACCAAACATACAGTCAGTCATTATGTAGAATAAGGAGTCCTGAAAGTGATCTCAACATCATCGGGTTTGTCTGTGATTACATGAAGAGAGAAAAGCAACTGAAGCTGCCCACAAAAAAATTGTGCACAAGTGTACCTAAAAGAATCGACGCTGTTTTGAAGGCTAAGGGTTGTCCAACCAAATATTTATTTAGATTTTTAATGTACATTTTGTTAACTGATAAATACATTTTTTGAAAACATTCTTGCATTGCAGCATTTTTTCCACACCTTTCTTATTGTTTTCCAGAGTCCAGAGTACTATATATATATATATATAATATAATATATATATATATATCACAGTTAATGCCTAAAACTGAAAATCTTTTTTTTTCAAAAAGCATAAAAAATGCTTAATGCTTCGTTCATCTGTGTTAATATTTTAGACACATTTTAAGAAAATAAATTATTAAGTGCACATACAATGTATTCACTTGAAAACCAATTTTTCTAGGATGCTGTTTTACACAGTGGAATACAATGTGATTTTGACTAGTGAAGCACACATCTTTTGCATTTAGCAATAGCCTCTCACCATGCACTTGGTACATACCCCCTTTCATCATCCCCACTTCATAGCACTTGCGTAGTCGACAGGCCTGGCAACTCTTCCTCCTGTTCTTGTCAATAGTGCACTGATTGGTTGCAGGACACATATAGTCATTGTGCCCTGTAAAAGAAATAAAAAAGGTTCTTGTAAATTTTACAGAGAGATGAACCTTGAAAAGCATTTTTACTTGAACAGACTAATGGAAAAAATGTTGGTTACTGGATCCCACACAGCCTTTTATGTCTAAGGAAAGTAAGGGTCTTCTAGTCAACAGGGCTTTAATCTTGCAAATCAAGGAATGAATAGCAAATGGAATTGTTCCCAACAGAAAAAGTACTGCTCTAGGTTCGGTTATCCTATCGAGAACGGGCGCAACAGATGACTTGGGTAGACTGTGTGGAAAATCAATGTGGAGAACATTATACCGTATAGACCCAGAGTCTTGGTACTCTTGGTCGAAGTTGGTACCTTTTCTTGGGCCAACGTAGAAAAAGTTTTAAAGTTGCATAAGCATTTGGGACCTCGGTGGGCTGTTCTTCAGCTGCAATCTTTCCATCTGAAGAAGAGTCATCTGAGGTTCCAAAAGCTTATATAAATTGACATCTTTTTCTATGTTGGCCCAATGAAAGTTACTTTAACTCTAATTAAACTTTTGGTTCTCTTCAATTTCACAACCATCCTGTGACAGAGATAGGGGTATATATTATTAGAAAATGACGTGTCAGGAGGCATGGAAAGTTTAGAGAGAGTGTATATAATGTCCCACTTTACCCCATTATGAAGTGTTAATTAGTCATTATGTGGGCAATAAGAAATGTGGTACCAGTTGTTAAGAGCTAGGAGGAGAGGGAGGAAAAAGAGTGAGCAAAGGACAGGAACCACGGCTATCTACTATCAGTGAACAATGTGCCCTAATGTTCAGAAAGAGAAAAACAAATATACAATATACATCTGATGGGAGCTCCGGTTACAGAATCTTAAAGCGCAGTTGAAATAGCTTTAACAAAGCACTTCAATAGTTTACAAGCACTATTAAACAATTGCTTTAAAAGCAGCACTGCATTCCACTTCCTGACAAGCCACCTAACGCGTTTCGAACAAAAGGGGCTTTTTCAGACATGAATGTGTGACAAAGTGGCTAAGAAGAAGCCAGCACTAGTCACTGAAAGGGAATGGATTTCTATGGTGTTTGCAAACTCAAGTATATGCTTCTTTTATTAAGCAGGTAAGTGATTAGTCTATTAAAAATGGACTACGTTATTAAATTAAAATACTTTGTAGGAGGTACATATGGATATTTAACATGAACAGACAATGGGCACGAACTACTCGGTTGTGAGTAGACAGGGCTACAATCTGGCGGAAAGCTGAACGTGCATCTAACTATAAAACCCCGTATTCGAGAAATGTCTCTGATTTTAGACAGGGAATGATGGACCTGTATATACAAATGCAGATTTAATTTTTCTATACAGGGCCAGAAGTGGGCCCGCCACTTTAAGGCTAGCAGCCGCCTGATGACATAAGCGCAGCCGACAGCTGGATATTTGTGGCTGCACACTACGTTTTTTAACTCACGCATTTGGTGTGCCAGATGGCCATTCAGGGCCTGTTTATATATATATATATGAACTCAACAGCATTAAAGTAATTGCAAAGCAATGCTAAATGGAATATAGCATTGGTTCTGACACAAGCTTCTGAGCCTTTGGTTAAATTTGTTTAATGTTTTCTAGAAAATTGCATTAAATAAGCAAATAAAAAGGAAAAAAAGGAAAGGTCAGGTTCTTTCTATCAAGTATCTTTCTAGCTATCATGATAAGTTATGTGCTCTTCTCTACCTTGTTCGCATATTAAAATAAAAACAAATAAATAAAAAGTCCACCCACAGCCACATGGCTGATTGTAATCAGTTTTAAGGCTTGGCAAAGTATTGGGATATTTTTCTTCTTTTCTTATCTGATTCTGTTTTACAAATCACAGTATTTTAAGAGGCTGGCATCAGATCAATCCCACAGCTGTGTGTAACAGAACCTTCACTAGATTGATCCTTAGAGACACTAAAGGAGATATTTACTAATATGCGAAAAGTTGTCATGATTTCACTTAAAGGGACAATCCAGCCATCATATACACTTTAATAAATGTTAGCCAAGGGGTCCATTTAAACTTGCATGGTGTTTCTGCATAATCCCCCATAAGCAATTGCCTCTTTTCTCTCCCAAATCTATATTCCATGTCAAAGTGTGTTTGTCTGATCACATCGTCTTGCATGTGATATACATGAGTCAACTGAGACTCCCGCAGAAATGCATAATGTGCACAAAATGTTGAGAGCCTAGGCTGAAGTAACCGTAGTTATATGATTACGCCACTACCTCTACCTTTTTAACATCATGGCGGTTAAGTCATCTGCCTATGGTGCCATATGGAAAATGGAACTTCTGAAAACATATTTTGCAAAAAACAATGACTTACATCTGTGGTGTATATCTTCAATATAAAAAAATGTCACAATTTAAAAATAAATAAACTGAAATACATGTCATAAATAAAATATTCATAACAACCATCATTGTGGGCTGTTGCCATATATACTTTTTTCCAGATATACTTATAGGGCCATATCAATTATCTGTTGTCACGGAGCTGGCTAGTCCGACCGACTGCCTCCGCTGTCTTGTGCTCCCTTAGCCTGGGACAACACACTTTCCCCGGTTCCCCAGTCACTCGCCGAGACTCAGTGTAGGGGAAAACCAAACAAAGACTGCTTTATTTTAGACACACAGGGCTGGATATATCCAGCAAAACACACATTTACATAAAACAAGATATTGGGACACAAACCACCCCCTTAATCTGCCTCCCAGAGACAACAGGGGCAGTAACGGGATTAACAACACAATAGGGTCCCAACCTCCGCTATCTATTACTGGCCGAAATCATTACCAGGGATGGCCGGGGTAAATGTCTGTAGTAGTGGAACTGGGGGGAATGGGGGGACATAATAATGCACCATGGGGTGGGGGATCTGATGATAAACTGAAACAATGGCGGTCTCTCCCTGGTGGCAGATCCTGGCTGTCTGCTGGAGATAATCCCCTCAGCCAGTGATGAGAAGATACCGCTGGGGGTAGCCACAGAAGCCTTTACAAACCCAGGGCCCATAGTCAATAGGGAGGAGGCTGGCAGTCAGGCCTCTCCAGTGGCCCCAGTGATGGAGGGTCCCGTCACGCTCTTGATGTGAGATATGGTCTCTCTGTGGCAGTTGATGTTGTGAGATATGGTCTCTCTGTGGCAGTTGATGTTGTGAGATATGGTCTCTCTGTGGCAGGTGATGTTGTGAGATATGGTCTCTCTGTGGCAGTTGATGTTGTGAGATGTGGTGTCTGTGTAACCTGTTGTAAGAGTTCTGTATCTGCTAGTTGATGCTAGGAGATGTGCAGTCTGTTGCCAGTTGTGCTGTTTCTGTGGCAGTTGATATTATGAGTGATGCCTCCTTTGACTGTTTCTGTGGCAGTTGATATTATGAGTGATGCCTCCTTTGACAGCTGATGTTATGAGATGCATTGTTTCTGTGGCAGTTGATGCTATAAGAGTGATGTCCCCTTTGTCACCTGATAGTGTGAAATGTGCTGTTTCTGTGGCAGTTGATGCTATAAGAGTGATGTCTCCTTTGCCTCCTGATAGAATGAGACGGGCTGTTTCTGTGGCAGTTGGTGTTATAAGAGTGATGTCTCCTTTGCCGGCTGATGGTATGAGATGTCTTTTCTGTTCATCGTTGGTCTTATAAGATGATGTCCCTTTGTCACCTGATGTTATGAATGTTACTGTCTGTGCAGAGCTATAAGAGTGATGTCTCCTTTGCCGGCTGATAGAATGAGATTTCTTGTTTCTGCAGCAGTTGATGTTATAAGAGTGATGTCTCCTTTGCCACCTGATAGAATGAGACGGGCTGTTTCTCTGGCAGTTGATGTTATAAGAGTGATGTCTCGCTTGTCACCTGATGGTATGAGATGTCTTGTCTCTGTGGCCGTTGATGTTATGAGTGACGTCTCCTTGCCAGCAGATGTTATGAAGTGTTCTTTCTGTGGCAGTTGATGTTATAATGACAATGCAAAACGCACTGGTATTACACACTCATGACGGATCGCTTTCACGTTATATTTAACCTATAGAACGCCAACCGATTCGGCAGAGCTAGAAAAGGGATGACTAACAATTCTCTTCAGTAAATACCAGTCTCTGCGCTGCTGGCCTAAAGTGAGGTTACTTAAAGGGACAGCCTCACAAAAGACGAACGCTTATTAAAGTACTCTGGAAGTAACTCTAACCCTCTGTGAGGACTTTAATATGCATTCTTTAAAACCTCAATAAATAAAAGACTTAGCTTTGGCAGCAGCTGCAGCTCTGGAGATGCAGTTGCCCTCCTCGGTGGTTTTGATGATTTTCACCACTGATTGGCTCATTGGCTGGCATTCACACTGGGGGGGGGGGTTGTTAGTCCACCCGTTCCTTCGGTGGAGCTTCAGCCAAGCACATCTCCTGCGGTGGGGGGGTCAGGGGCAAAAGCAAATGGGGGGATTTGTGATTGGCTGTTCAGTAGGGTTACGTTGTTTGTGCTCCATTGGTTTCCTCGCTTGTATCCAGCAGTATGGAGATCGTTTTTATAGTCCTCCCAAGGCGATCACACAATGTTTTTTTCCTGTGGATAGCATCTGATGGCGTGAGACGTGCCGACTCTGTGCCAGTTGATGTTACGAGGGCGCTTTCGACGTGCCAGATAGGAAATGTGTCTTCTTTGCCAGTTAATGTTACGCGATTTCCTATTTTAGTGGGAGTTGATGTTATTAGATGTGCTGTCTCTGTGCCAGTTGACGTTACAAGAGCGCTGTCTCTGCCAGTGGATGTTTCTAGGGCAGTTGATGTCGGTTAACGTGTCAGTTGAGTTAATGGCAGCGCTTTCTCTTTGGGGATGTTATGTGGTGGCCCACCTTACAAGAGCCCCGTCTTTATGGCAGTTGATGTTATGAGATGTGCTGTCTTTGTGCCAGTTGAGGTTACAAGAGCGCTGTCTCTGCCAGTGGATGTTTTTGGAGCAGTTGATATCGGTAAACGTGCCCGTTGATGTAACTAGAGTGTGTTCTCTGCCCTTGATGTGCTGTTGGTATAGCAGACCATCTTTTGAGATACGTGTTTGTGCGGAAGCTAATGGTTTTTGACAGTTGATGTTATTGGAGCTTTGTGTTTTTGCTATATGCTGCACATTCAGACTTCCCATAAGTCTCCCATTTACGTTGGGGGGCCTCTAACTCTCTGTTTCTCCCCCCATAGATCCAGATGGCAGTACTCCGCCTCGCAAACCATCTTCATCTGGAAAAGATTCTGGGCTGTCTCCATCTGTGCCAAATCCAGATGCCCCGAACCTAGGAGGTACGTTAATCAGTCCGGGAGATACATAAAATAATGGAGAAACTGGTAAAATGCTCTGCAGGGCCCCTTTTTGTGACCTGGCATGTTAGCCCGTCTATGAGCCTTGGACCGGGAATTCTTGGAATCGGTACTGGCAAGTGTCCAGATTTGCCCCTAAGTCACTGTTTTCACCCCAGTCTCAGGGAATGGCTCACATAGTTCCAACCGACTCCTTCATATTCTCCTCTGATTTAATGATATCTGAGCATCCCCATTGGTTCTTTTCTCACTGCTCTATCACAGCTGGAAGCCCTGCTTGAATACAGGTGACTTCATTCAGAATATCTTTACGACGATTTTCATAAGGGCTTTCGATTGGAACAAGTCACTATTCTATTGCGAGTCACGACAATAGAACCTTCATGATGGGCTATTAGAGGGTTAATATTTAAAGAATCTTGGGATCAAATAATTGTTTTACGTTTTCTTTTCCGTAGGAGTCTAAAAGGGGGGAGGGATTGGTGGGTTTCACAAGGAAAGCAGAGGGTCTATCTGTCTGCTGACCGTAGGAAACGTTCCATAGCCAAGCAGGGTAACAGCGACCCTCCGGCTCAAGGACAGCCATAGGAAGAGATTCGGTGGAGTGGGGCGGGGGGGCGCGTTTCGAGGGTTATGGAAGCGCTGCTTACCCACAACGAGCGCCAGGGAGTTACAGAGCTGTCACTTTGAAAGATACCCTTTCATAAACTCAGCAATTTAGACAGAAGGGAAAGCAGCACAAGAGGGATGAGAAGACATAGCTTGCCTGGTGCCTCCAGGACTGGACAGCTCTCCCACCCGTCCCTCTCGCCACCCCTGGCATCTCGCTGATTTAATGCGTTCGGCCAATTAAAGTGCACATTCTGTCTTTTTAATTAGACTTAATTAAAGCTGTTTATTTAACTCTGGCTGATGGACCCGAGAGAGGCAGATAAGAGGGCGGCAATGAGCCATAAACCTACCATGGAGTGTCTGCGGACCCGGCAGGAGGAGGGGCAGATTCCCAGCGCCTTCTGTCTGTGTTGCCCTGCAAGGGGCTTTTTGAATACTTTTATATATCAGTTTTACTACCCGCTTAACGAGTGTTCGTATTTAAATTGCTGTTTCTCGCTCTTTTCTAGGAGACATGTCTGGCAACGCGACTAAAACTGGTGAAAACGGTCCCCTTCCTAACTCCCATGTTCCTCTGGTGGCTGGGGCGGCCGGAGGTGCCGTCCTCCTACTGTTGGTGTTCGGAGTGGCGGGATGGGCTTGCCACCGCCGCCGCCAAGCTAAACACAGCGACACGCGGCACCCTCCTCTCTCTCTGGGCTCCCTCACTACTCCCAAACGCGGAGGCAACAACAACGGCCATGAACCCAGCGACATCATAATGCCTCTCCGGCCGTCCGAAGGGGGCGCCTTCTGTCCTCACTATGAGAAGGTCAGCGGGGACTATGGACACCCTGTGTACATTGTCCAGGACATGGCTAGTCAAAGCCCGGCCAATATCTACTACAAAGTATGAAAGAGCCACCGACTTCGCTTCTTCTTGTAGTATTTTTTTTTATTTTATTTTAATTTTTAAGGGTTGGGAGGTTGTAGGATGTTAATGGGTTGGGGTCAAGAACCTTGAAAAATGAAGGGTGGGAGGAGAACGAGCCCCGACAAAATATTTAAACCCCCCTCTTCATAGTGGTGAGGTGTTTCCGTTAATGTGTTGGTGGGCAAGGTGGTCCGCAGTTAGACGTTTCCCTCCGCCGCGAAGTACATTGTGAGACTTAAGCCTCGCCAACGTTATCCGTGGCTTACGACATGTTCTCTTTGGCCGGCGGCCATTTTGCTCACGCTCGCGGCACCGAATGTTGGAGGGTTGACCAGAGAGTGGTGACCAGAAGAGGTCACCATGGGTTTCTTGGTGGACGTTAGGGTTCATTTGACTTTACTAGAGAGAAATAACTATTGTTGAAGTTAGCCATGTCGACTACGAGATGATTGGCCGAAGACTCCGGGCTGTCGTTGGTGGCAGCCGTCGAATAATAGAGGTCTTAGTTTAGCTGCCATCCAACAAAATGGCAGCTCGTGATTTCCTCACCAGTTGTTTTGGGGGTTTTTTTGTATCACCAGCCCAACGCCTTAAAATGTGCCATTTCCGTCCCCTCTTTCCCCTCGAATTTTGCACAGATGTTTAGAATCTTTTCCTTTTTAAAAAAGATGTGACTTTGTAGACCCGGCTAAGTATTACGAAATCATCCGCGTGCCTTTTAAATACAGGCAAGAATCTTCTTTTCCTCGTAAACTGTATTTTCCGTCGGCAGAGTTAATAATATCCTGAGCAACCGTGGCCCCCGAAGTCCTTTTATATTTGTGTTTGTTGCGAACAATACAACCGGAGTGGGGTGAAGAGGAATCAGTTGCTCACATATATTCGCTCCCACTGTGTCCGCGCGCTGGGACATGTTGAAATATGGCACCTCGGCTGGGGGCACGGGAGAAGAGGGGGGTAGAGAAAACGGAGCGTAATTAAGCTAGGCCCTGTATCCATGACGACAGATTGGGCCTACTTGCTCTTCAGCTACTCTCTCCCCCCCGCCTCTTTTTTTTTCCCCTCTCCGTGTCTGCTTCTCTCCCTCTCCTCGCTATGGCATTAAAGTGTCGGTCGCCAGGGAGACAGATAGCGAAAATGAGCGATAAAAAAAAAGGGGGGAGACGTAGTTTTTACGGCTGAGTGTTAGAGAGATATTTGAAGATGTCAGCCGCACAAGTAAATACACTTGATAAAAGACGGTGCGGGCAAGACGGGAGGTCCATTTTTACGCTTGGCGACGGTCGCTAGCCCCCCGCTTTCAAATGAAATCATAGCCTGTGAAAATGAACCAGACCTCAGCTCCCACGCCAAACCTGAGAACTCGGAACACAATTGTTAAAAACGTATTAAAAATCAATCCAATAACGCTTGGATTTTAACAAAAAAAAAAAAAATCCTTTTTTTTTTTTTTTTTTTTTTTAATATTTTTTGAGATTTAAGGCTCACTTTGTTTGATGGGAGAGAAAGGGCTAAGTTTGGTTCTCTCTCCTGGAGAAAATCATGGCGGCGCTCACGCCAAATACTTTAAAAAATATATATATATGTTTAAAAAAAATGTAAAAAAATCTTTTTATTAATAAAATTAATAGTCACTTCCTATAAAATATATAATTAAGGCTCTCACTCCTCTGATGCTTTAATATAAAACAAATGTGAACAATTTAAAGTATAATTTTATTATTACCATATAGGAAAATACAAATGCCTAAAACAAAAAAATTCTGCTCCTCCATAAAAACCTTTTCAAATTCTCTTTTATGTAAATCATCACTGTATATTATTATTTTTTTTAAATACATTTTAACCCATTGATCTCCAGCATAGCAAGGCTCCGCCTTCGGCTCAAGCTTTTGAAAGCAGACAAAAATGTTTTAAAATCGTGACCTCTAAAATTATAGGATTTTTAAAAAAAAAAAAATTTTTAAATGAAAAAGGTTTTGTTTATTATTTCAGGTTTTTGCACAAGAATGCAAATACTCCCCAGAGGCACGCAGTGAACCACGGCGATTGAGGGGGAAATGTTAAAATGTCGCGTGACAAAAAAATGCCATTCTTTGAGAAATAAATATTTTTTTTTTTATGATATCCACAGTATAAATTTTTCCTCCCGTGATGATTATACTGCATTTTTTTTTTGCATGTACTTTAGAAATCTGCCATTTTCTGAAAATTATCCTTATTTTCCACGAGAAAATTACTCTAGCTCATAGCGAGAGCCCTCGCAGAATAAAAGCAGCTAGAAAAAAGATAAAAAATAATAATAAATGAATTTAAAAAATCCTGATTTTATTTAGTAAACTGATGAATACATCATAAATGCAGTAAATTGAGAAGCGTATGACACAAAAAATTTAATTTCTTTTTTTAGTGCATTCTTCTCTAAGGATCTACCCTTCAGCCAAGGATTTTTGCCGGTTAATGTGTTTAATAGATTTTATTGTGGCCTTTTTTTTATCAGTATTTTTACCAGAAAATAAAAAATGCACTTAGAGAGAAGTCTGGAATCGCAATTTGAACCCAAAACATGCAACCAGCGCTGAGGAATAAGATGGCGCTATATGAATTAATGAATAATAATAATTAGGATTCTAGAAAGATACATGAAAATAAGGACACACACATATATATATATATATATAGATATATTCATTTTTTTTATTCCTAACACACTGTTCGATTGGGTCTTTGCATGCGCAGCTACTTTCTACGTAGCTGTGAGCCTTGGTTGGGAGTCCATAGGCCAGAGGAAAAAAATTCGGGGAATTCCTAATTGCCATGTGACACACACAATTAATGTTTAGTCTAATTAAAACAGCACTTTTAAAAAGGGCAATATGGGCACCCCGTGCAGTGACATAACCACATTTGGTGCTTACTGCTCAGCTTTGGGATATGACATCATATCCCTCGGCTCCGCCTTCTAAGGACGGCCGCCGCCAGGTAGAAATTAACTTTGGAGGCTGTGCCGACATGGCCCTTTTCTAACCGGTCCCCCTGCTGCGAACCCGGGGGGCGCAGATCATCCTCCCGCTCAATGTCCCGTTGCTCAATGGGCTGATTATAGCCCGTGCGCTCAGCATTAGAAGACGCGGGACATCAAGATATGATGTCATGTCCTGGGACGGCGCGGGGGGGGGGGGTTTGTGTGTCTGTCCTAAGTCATACGTCTCAACCTGCCAACCTAGGCCTAGTCTGCCTAGGTGAGAATACGCCATTGCCCCTGTGTTAAAACGCTGTGCAGGATACAAGTTCACTGTATGGAGTGTAAGCTTCTTGCGCTAGAGGGGAGAAATAGCACAATCATTTTTTTTATATTATGTAAAACTCGTGCCATATAAGAAAAAAACAAAAAACATTAAAGCCTCCACAAACCCGGCCAGTACAATGAAGCCAAAATGTCCCCTTTAACTGGGGGGCCGCATTACATTGTTGCGACCCCCGCAGGATGCTTGTTTTCTTAAACAGTCCCCGTTTGAAGGGGCCATCTGGACACCCTACAGTCACCTGTTGTCTTGCGTCTGTTCTCTGTGGGAACGTTTTATTTTACACGTAGCCGGCGGCTCTGTGGGGTGACATCTTACGGGCCGGCACAAAGCCGCCGAGTACACAATCTTTTGCCCGTAAAGACGAAATAAAACAGGACCCCGTGGGCCACGTCGATTAAACGACTCTTTAAAAAGAGTTCCATCTGAGCCGAGGCACAGTCTCGTTCCAAAGAGGAAATTGGTGAAATTTGTAGCCTCCCTTTCTTTTCAAAAATTTAGTAAATTCAAAAAATGTAATTTACAATAAAGTTATGACATTTTATCCAAAAAGGGGCTTAAACATTTAAATTGGCGAGCAAGCGTTCTAAAGGGACCCAGAGAGAGAGAGAGAAAGCCTTTGTGGCCATAAAGTAGCCGGTGCCTCAAAATCTCTTTTTCAAAATAAGTAGTCCTAACTTTTCCTCAGGCTTCAGTATTACCAAGTAGGCCTCAGTTCCGGTAACCTATATAAATGCCCTCATGCCTTAAATTCTACGCAAGCCAAACAAAGCACGATTGTTTAACGGTAACTCGACATCGTTATGACGACGCAAGCTCAGGTTTTTATGCAAGGATACCAGCTAATCTGCCTGACGCTTCACTATCGTCATGCGCACGCGGACTCATTTCCCTACGACTCTCAAAATGGCCGCCCACGGACAAAATCTCATAGCTTCGTTTTTATAAGTGGAATTGGAAGTGTGTGGTTGTTATCCGACTTATCCATTAAAACTGGTGTTTTTAATCATTCCTAATAAAAAAAAATTAAAAAAAATTATGATTAAAAAAAAATAAAAATTGTTGCCTTTCGAAAATCCCCGTGGTCACAAAAATACAAATTCTGTAAATATTTTACATTTTTTTGTAGAATTTGATTTTTTTAAAAACAAAAATAGTTTTTTTTTGTAAGATTTTAATTTAGAAGGGGGCTTCATTTTTTTAAAAAAAGAAAAGGCAGTGTTTAGAAATAATTTATGGACTAATTAGAATATTGTTAGCGCTTTGAACTGTAATTAGTACGTTTTCCCTTTTGAAAGGGAATTTTTTTTGCTTCTTTGTGGAAAAAAAATGAATTAAAAGTTTTATAAAAACAACAATTTGTGGTCTTTTGTTATTGGTGAAATTTGTATTCAGTATTTCGGTTTCTATACGTCTTCTTTTCAATAAAATAAAATCATGGATAATGATAATTGTGGGTATCTTTGAGAATACAGAATCGTAAAAAATTAAAAAATTCTTGGCATATTAATTGGTGGGAAAACATATTACTGAACTCCTCAAAATAAAAGTCAGATATTTTTGTTCCTTTTATTATTGAGAATTAGGAATTATAGCCTGGTACCACCCAAGAGTCCCAGGATCAGCATGACAGTCCTAAGTTAAGATGCAAACAAGCTCCAAAAACAGGTGTTAGTTGTTTAAGTAATAGCATGCTGTATACAAGGAGAGCTGTCCATGCGCAGGTGGAGGAGCCCCTCCATTTTGATCCCCTTAGTGTGCGCGCCTCCTGTCCCGAATGTCAGACAAGAACGGGCCAAAACATTTCATTATATATTCACACCCAGAAGTATATAAAAGCCTACCTTTAAGGAATTCCCTCTGGCTACAAAAAACTCACCGTTAAGTAGATAAACCCTACTCTTCTCATGTCCTCCACTGAACACAGCATAGCAATTGAAATGTTTGCTTCACTGAGGGTGTAGTAGATAAGAGGAACAACTTCCCAGCAGAAGTGGTAGAGGGTAATACAGTGAGGGAACTTAAACATTCATGGGATAGGCGTATTCCTCAATTCTATTGCCCGACCTGGAGATTCTGCTCGGGGACCCGGAGAAGCTGTGTTTCACCTGGGGTCTCCGGGTGAAGCCCCAGAGAGTTCGCAAGTATGGCTACAACTTCCTGCTTGGGCTGACAGTGGGTGCAGGGTGCACTGAGGAATCATGGGAAATAACTGAATATTTAAATAAAAATAAAAAACACAAAACATGCACTTGTGGTTTTATCGCTGATCTTTAGCATAATCTATATTAGCATTTAATGTCCACACCCTGCCCCGCCATTAATCACATTACATTTTGCCTCAGTCCTACATTAGTCGGGCCAGATTAATCGTAGCCTGTAGTCATGTGACACAAGGAGCAAGCACCCTATTGGTTTAAAGCAATTATTGCCATAGTACATGTAGACCACACACCTTTAAAGGGTATTTATTGGTCTGTGTTTTATTTATTTATTTATTTTATTTATTTTCACATTTATATTTTCGGATGCGGCAAAATCACTGCTTTTTACTGAGATTTTTTAAAAACTTTTTTTTAGTATTTTCTTTTTTTTTTTTTATTTTAGTACTTCATTTTTAATTGGTATTTTGGTCAAACCATTCTGAATTAATATGGGTTGAGCTGGGTTTATGACTGCGCTAGATTATCCCTTAATATTTCATTACAATAATACCCTCCTATGGCTAAAGATACATTTAAAAAAAGTGAAAAGAAAAAAATAATGTAATCATAATAAAATAGAAAAAAATAATAAAAAAATAACTTTAGAAAGTTGTTTTTATTGTCCTTCTAGGGACCCATGTTCTGACATTAAGGCAATATGTGAAATGTACATAAAATGGAAAATCATTTTTTTTAAAAAAAACAATAAATTATCCCTCTAAATGTCAAACGCAATGTAATTTCTGCATTTTTGTGTTTTTTTCTGAAACATTTTTGCGAAAATGTCATTTCGCTGGATCGGCAATCCAATTTTGTGAGTCTGTGAGATTCTGGCTGCCAGGGGAGAATGACACAATGTTGTATGTGTGCGTGTGTTAATAACACAATGCTACAGTGATTAATGGCCGCTGTGTTATCAAAGTAGTAACCAAGGAAACCGGTTTCCACGGCAACGCAACAATAAGCTCCGAGTAGCCACGTAGGCCCAAGCCGTGTGCATCCCTGTGTTTGTGTAACTGTTATTTGGAGAAGGGGGGGTGGGCGTAGAAAGGGTCAAGTGCAACTACTAAATACACACACGTTGAGGGCCCCCAGCCTGACCCCCGGGGCTGGGAAGCAGACCAGAGAAAGCCATGGGATGACAGGGAGAAATGGTGAGGGGAGGATGGGGGGGAGGCAAGCGAGAGGCTGAGGAAAGGGGGTGCCAACAAGACAAATTCAGAATAGGGCCGCAGGGGACGGGGAGAATTTAAAGGAAAGCGATATTAATACAAAGAAACTAATAGAGAGTATAAAGCAATAAAAGCGCGGGGTGGGGGACGTTTCAGAAACGGTGAAAAACCATTGCCCTGCTTTGGATGTAATGACTGAAATTGGCACTCATTTATTCCCATCTGTGACAGGGCCAGGTTAACTGGAGTTGCCCCGGGCAGAGACAGACATTTTCGTGGAACTCTGACTCGGGTTGTCTGGGGGCAGTTTGCACAAAGTGTCTTGTGCTGTGAGGGTGATTTGGAGGTCTTTGTTGGGGATTGGTGTGCGGTTTAGCCGGGTCATGGAGCGCGTCTGTGTCCAGTTCGTGATACCGTGACCCGGTAATATTTATATAATGTGTTTTATTTTATAACCGACCCCAGAGACTGAATGTGGCTGCAGCTCCAGCCTTCAAAGGGACAATCAGGTAACCTGGCTGGGGCTCTTAATCGGCCAGCACAGCCCTGTCTGCCCAGATGGAACCCGCACTACAGGGGGGATAACCCATTGTATTCCTTAATCCCCTCACTTTATCCATTGCCTGTGTACTCCCCGAGCTGATGGGATTTGGGGTTGGGTTCTGGGTACTCCCCGAGCTGATGGGGTTTGGGTTCTGTGTACTCCCCGAGCTGATGGGATTTGGGGTTGGGTTCTGTGTGTATTGAGAACGTCTGGTAAAGGAACGTTGATAGAATTAAGGATCTTTATAAGTTTTATGTGTTTGTAGTAAAAGCAATTCTTGTTTTACGCCACAAATGGTGGTTTGACTGATCCTTGGATAGCAGGAGCTCCGTATGAGGGATTCCTCAGCCCTCAAACAGGGGTATCCAGCCTTGGGTACGGTGACCCTGTAACAGCATCATACCTGCGAATTATCAGGGTTTGCCCCCTACATCTTAGACAGATTTTCAGGGCAGATTTACAGCCCCCTCCATCATATTTTACTCTAATGAATGATATCTGAGCATCCCCATTGGTGCTTTTCTCATAGAAACATAGAATCTGCCGGCAATGCCCCCCCCTCCGCCTAGTCGCCCGTTTCTCCTGCTCTAAAAACTCAAACCTTAATCAGTCGTCGGTCTCGTTTTAGATTCAGGAGCCGTATGTCTATCCCATGCATGTTTAATACCCTCACTGTATTACCCTCTACCGCTTCTGCTGGGAGGCTGTTATCTACCACCCTCTCAGTGAATTAAAACTTCCTTCCATTCCATCTAATTATCTGACCCTCTAGTGTTAGATTCTGGTCTCTTGTTGTAACTTTTCTCCTTTAAAGTAAACTTCCCTCCTGTACTTTGTTAAATCCCTTTATGTATTTAAATGTCTCTCCCACCAACCCCCCCCTCTTCTCTTCCCCAAGCCGGACATATTGAGATCCATTAGTCTTTACTCATCATTTTTATCCTGCCAACCATCGCCATTTTTCAATGTCCAGTACAGTACAGCCCCCCCGATCCTATACTCTGTCTTGAGATTTTAATGTCCCAAGTGCATTATATTACATTTATTAACATTAAACTGCAGCTGCCACATTCTCAATCATCCTTATAATTTACTTAAATCATTTGCCATTTGGTTTGTTCCACCTGTCTACCCTGACCCAGATGACCTTTCTATCATCTGCAAAAACACAGACCTCACCATTTGCCCCGGAGATTGCCGGGTGAGCGCTGCTCCTCCGGTTCTCCGGGTCAAGACCCGAATCACCCGGCTCGCGGGAGCGGGGTCTTGACACGCCCTGCTCCCCGCCCATTTTTTTATTTTAAATGGGGGTGTTTCCTGCTGCCGTCAGCAGGAACGCCGCCGACGTCAGCGGGAGCTCTCCCGACGTCAGTGTGCAGTCCTAGCCTCGTCCCGCATGGGAAGGCTCCGGGTAGCCGGAGCCGAGAAGTTCCTAGGTATGAATATCACTAATAAAAATATTAAAAACTACGAGTCACAATTCCCAATCCTTCGGTTTCCGTTCATTTGTCAACTGCTGACCTAGGACTTACTGGTCTGTAGTTGGCTGACTCTTCCCAGCTACCTTTTTTGTGCAGTGGTACTAAAGTTGACAACTTCCAGTCTTCTGGAACTTCTACCAATAGTGACTGGTGAAATAAATCCGCCAGTGGTTCTGCCGGGACACTTGGAAGTTCTTGTAATAACTTTGGGTAGATCCCATCGGGTCACATGAACTTCAATCTTACTGGGGTCCCTCACTTTCATCTTCCTCTGTTAACACAAAACAGGAGTATTTATTTAAGCAGCCGGCTAGATCGTTATCTTCATTTATATAATTCCCTTTATTTGTCTTTAGTTTATTTATTCCTGGTTTATGTTGTTTTTTCTCCTCTCACTTAAATACCCTGAAAAGGTTTTATCACCATTTTTTGTTAACCTACAATCTTCTCCTGCAGTGTGTAGAGCTGGGATTAGTACA